>PVKP010006651.1:49434-81827 GCA_004027715.1 Plecturocebus donacophilus | reverse complement strand
TAAAAGAATAAATTGTTGTTTTAACCCACTAAGGTTGTGGGTTTTTTTATTTTTTATTTTACAACAGATACAGGAAACTAGTACAGATTTTGGTACCTGGAAATGGGTTGCTGCTATAACAAATACCTAAAAATGTAGAAGTGGCTTTGGAATTTGATAATGATAAATGGATGGAAGAATTTTGAGCTGCATGATAGAGATATGTTTAGATTGCCTTGAATAGTCTGTTGGCAGAAATATGGACATTAAAGGTGCCTCTGTTGAGGGCTCAGAAGGAAATGAAGAGCACAGTTGAGAACACCTATATTGTGTTAAAGAATATGTAAATTATTAACAGAATAGTGGTGGAAATATAAGGGATAAAGGGGCTGCTGGTGAAGATGCAGAAGAAAAGGAGGAACATGTTACTGGAAACTGAAGGTAAGGCAATCTTGCTACATAGTGACAGAAACTTAGCTGAATTGCATCCTGTCATTATGTGGAAAGCAGAACTTTCAAGGATGAACTTGAATATTTAGTGGAAGAGATTTCCGAGCAATATTGAAGGTATGACCCAGTTTCTACTTACTGCTTATAGTAGACTGTGAGAGGAGAGAGATAAGTTGAGGGAATTTTTTAAGCAAAAGGGGAATAGGTTTTGATGACTTGGGAAATTCTCAGCCTATCCAGGTTGTAAAAGGTGCTAAAATGAAGAGATTGACTGTCAAGAAAGTATGCTCTGGAGAGAAAGCCAAGAAGGTGGCTAAATAGATTAGGTATGTGATTCATGGATCCTCTTAACCATCTCAGCAGAAGTCAGTAGGAGAAATGAGATTATTCCCAAAAGATCTGTGAAGGAGCCTCTTGTCTAATGGAGTGAATCTCTGTGGCATGCAGGGAAACTCAGAAGGTGTTTGAGAATGGTATATCAGCAGAAACGCCAGCTTGGATAAAGAGGCAGACAGAGGACAAAATGAAAGAGGACACTGGACTCCCAAAATTCTACAGGCAGGAAATAGACTGATAAAACTCTTCAGCTGCAAACACATGATATCTTTCGTGAACAAGGAAGGATGACTCAGGAAGAACCTCAGGCCCAGAGGTAAAGCCTCAGGACTGGAGGGCAGAGTCTTGAGCCACAGAGTATTATTTCCAGGCCTTGAAATCTAATAGAATTTGCCCTGCTGGATATCAGAATTCCTTGGGAGCAGCAATTCTTCTCTTCTTCCTCTCCCTTTTTGAATGACAATGTCTATAATGGTTATTCTATGCCTGTCCCACCATTGTATTTCAGAAGATAACTTGTTTTCTAGTTGCACAGATCCGTAGATGGAGTGAATTTTGCCTCAGGAGGGGTCATACCCAGAGTCTCACTCATCCCTTGTGTAGATGATTTAGATTATAAGATCTGAGACTTCTGAAATGATGACATTTGATGGGCATTTAGACATGAGTTGATATTGTAACAGGTCTAGAATTTGGGGGATTTGAAGTTGGGTGAATATATTTTGCATGTGGGATAGATGTGAATTTTAGGAAGTAGGGCAGAGGGCAGACTGTGGTTAGCTGAATAATGGCAATCAAAGGTATTCAGGTCCTAATCCCTGGAACCCGTGAATGTTACCTCATGACAGAAGGGACTTTGCAGATCCTTAAGGATCTTGAGATGGGGAGATTATCCTGGATTATCCTGGTGGGACCTAAATGTAACGACAGTCTCCTGATAAGTGGGAATCAGAGGGAAATTTGATACAGAAGAGAAGATGATTTGGTGATGGAGACAGAGATTGGAGTGCTGTATTTGAAGATGGAGGAAGGGACTATAGCCAAGGAATGCTAGAAATTGAAGCCATTAGAAAAAGGCAAAGAACAGATTCTTCCCTCAGAAGCTCCAAACAGAATCAGCCCTACCAACACCTTGACTTTAGCTCAGTGAAACCAGTTTCAGACTCTGGCCTCTAGAACTGTCGGAGAATAAATGTGTGTTGTTTTGAGCTACCAAACTTGTGGTAATGTGATTTAGCAGCTACAGGAAACCAGTATATCAACCTTTAACTTAATTTGGGACTAATGTACAATTTACAATGTTCAGTTGTCCCGTCTGGGAATACAGTAAGCTGTTGAATTTATTTGAGTTTTATTTCTCTCAGCAAAATGTTATAATTTTTAGTTCCCACAAATAAGTGAGAACATGCAAGGTTTGTCTTTCTGTGCCTGGCTTATTTCACTTAACATAGTGATCTCTAGTTCCATCCATTTTGTTGCAAATGACTGGCTTTTATTCTTTTTTATGATTTAATGGTACCCCATTGTGTATATATACCCCATTGTGTATATGTGTCCAGGGACACTCAACCTGAAGGGGGCCTGGAAAGAAAACACTGGCTTAATAGTTGGTCACAAAGATAAAAATTTGATCTGATAACAACCTAAACTCTGAGGCTGGACAGAATTCAAGATGGAAGGGGCTCAAAAGAGGGCTCATACACCTCCCTGGGCAACTCTAGACCTACACTTTGCACCTGTGTGTTTTTAGCCCTTATAATAGAGCCTCATGCACATTGTAATTTGTGTTGCAAGAGTATGGGGTGAGAAAGAAAACAGGGGTATAGAAAGGACAGTC
Source organism: Plecturocebus donacophilus (assembly GCA_004027715.1). Taxonomy (NCBI): domain Eukaryota; kingdom Metazoa; phylum Chordata; class Mammalia; order Primates; family Pitheciidae; genus Plecturocebus; species Plecturocebus donacophilus. Next base: position 79,225 of record PVKP010006651.1, on the reverse strand, counting down.
CTCCAAGCCAATGAGGTGAGCACAGAGATGGCTGAAGCCCCTCACTCTGTCACAGTCCCTTTGAGAGGAGGGCAGTTGTGGGGTCAGAGCTGTGTGAATTAGGAGGTAGAGCTGGGGATGAATTCTGCAGGAGAGAAAAGGTCCAGGTTCCTACATCTTCTTCCTCAAAGGAGAAAGAGGGCCTGGGGCAAAATGAGATTCGAGCTTATCCTCAACATGTCCTCTGCTCCTGAAACATTTGCAAACTCCAAGCAGATGTTATGCAAAGAAAACTTTGTTTGTAGAAATACATGCTGGCCATGCAGGATTCTTGGCTGGAAGATACACAATTATAAGGCTGGGGAGTCTACTGGGAATGGTCAGTAATCATAAGGTAGATATGCAATTCCACATCAAAACTTCTTCCACAATTCATCATCATCAGTGAGTAAATATGTCCTTAATTGAATACAAACAAATAACCCCCCAGCCACTCTTCTAGAATGTACAAGGTTTTTTTTTTAACTGTATAAAAATACATCACCTACTCTAGTCAGGCTATAAATATAATCTGTGAATTTTTTTAAAGTCTCATGTCCAGGTACAAAAATAAATACATTAAACAGCAAAAATAAATAAATATATTAACTAATAAATATATCCAATAGTAGAAAGATATTACAAAAATCTTATACAAGTATGGTCTCAATTAAGGTTGGAAATGTATAAAGACAATCACAGAAGGAAACAAATAATAAATAAATAAAATACACTGTGACCAGCACTAATAATACAGTAAAGAGATGGTGGTCTGGGGTCATGCCTCTGCAGGTAGTGAGGACTGGAGCTCGTGGCCTTGCGTACTCTTAGGAGCAGCATCACTTTCCTCCTATTCTGTCTCCTCCATCCATTGCACAAGAATGTCTAGTTCTCCCAAAGCCTTCACAACTGCTGCCTGAGGCTCAAGCTGAAAGAGACACATACCCATCTGGTTAGCAACTCATGAGACAACTTTTGCTCCAGGGTTAATCCTCTCTCTTACGGATAGGTCTACTGACACTTGTGAGCAGAGTATTCTTTTCAAGATGAAGCACTTAAAGAAGTTATAGAATCTCAAGATCTCACACAAGGAAGGGAAATCATTGAGTTCATCACCCTGGTCTTATGTACAGACATTGAGGTGCAAGGGGGTAGCAGAAGCAAAACTGCAACCTAAGACTCTTGAATCTCAGAGATCAAAGCAATCAAGCTGCTTTAAGAAATGTGTGTGTGTGTGTGTGTGTAGGGGTTGCGCACTGTGCATACATCAATTGAACAGATACTGATTGTGCCAATCACCTGGCTGATGGCTAGGGATGCAGAGGTGAATGGCACAATCCCTATCCACAGTTGCATGAGGGTATTGACAAAAACAGGCAACTAAAATGTAGTGTGGTGAATAAACGGATGAAGTTCCCACAGAATGATATGGGAGGCATCTAACTTTGAGAGAAGCAGCCAGCACCATCCTGAAAGTGATGCCCAGGCTGAATCTTTAAAAGATGAGTAAGATTTAGTCAGTGAGGAGTGAACTCCAGGCCTTCCTGGCAGACATGAGAAGGTGTGAAGGTGAGAAACTGAATGACATGGGTGTGTGTGAAATTGTGAGTGTTTTCAAAGGTATGTACAAGTGTGTGAACATTGAAAAACTATTGCCTCTGGTTTGTGCAGCTAAAAGATCCAGATGTCTCTGTAGTGACTTGATGGAGTCATGGCTATTCTTTTTCCTCTTCCAGAGAATCACCCAGAGAGAGCACTCTTCTGGAGCCTGAATGGGTGTTCCTGGGTTAAAGCAAGGGCTGGTCCTCATGATTTCAGAGGGCTATGAACCGAAGGCTTCAGGATTTCTAACAGCCTGTATATGCATCCCACCCGCCTATGATCTCAGTTCTTAAAACACACTCATCCGAATCAATGCCAAAATTACATATACCTCTTCAAAGTGACTCAGAATCTGGCTGTATTTCTTCGTTGCTCCCTCCCCACAATGGCATGTCATGTGAGCATGCTGAAAAGGACCCAAAGAATAATAGATTTTATTACAGATTCTGATTGTTTTGCCCTTACCATTGACACGAAGCAGTTGGAAATTCTACTCTTTCACCCACAACCCTGAGAATACTTAGTCCCACAGAAAAGTTATTTCAGACTTCACACTTGGAATCATTAAGTTCATCATCAGCTAGGAGAGGAAGCCACCTTTTAAGCTGAAACATGGAACTCATTCCTTCTTTTTTAGAAGTAGGCAGGTAGTGCTAAAGGCATTTGCCATCCCTGTACTCCAGCTGGCCTCTCTGCAACCCCTAGTTTCAGTCTAGGAGCTCCATCCCAGAGCTCTTTGAGCCCCCATGGGGGAAAAAAAAGAATTGAATTCCTAGGTCCTATTCTGACCATATTCTGAGGTCAAGTTCCTCTGACTACCTAGACAGAGGATGCACTAATGTAGGATACCTCACCTACAGAAAAAGTATAATTTCAAAGATAACAGAGTTAACATTAATATCAAATAGTTAGCACCTTATAGTTCTTGAGACTTTGCAAAGTACTTTTTGCCTAGAGCATATACCCAAAAGTCAATAAACTGGGTTCTTATTACCTAGTAACATGTCTCAACGTAGATTATTAGAACTTTTGGACTCAGTTTCTCCATCCATTAAATGGGGCTAGGAATGAGAGTTTGCTTGCTAAGCCATTGAAACTATGTGCTAAGATGCATCCTATTGCCCAAGAGCCACACTCACACAGAGCCGGAGGTCCTTCTTGATGGTAAGAAAGGAATTGGCGAGGCTGCTGATCTTCCGGAGAGTATGATGGTCAGGAGTCTGGTAGTTTTTAAATACTCTGTCCAGATAGAGTCTTAGTAAATGGCGCAGGAGGCAGCACCGATCTGCAGGCTGCAAAAAAAGTCAGGTGTGTTGGTGAGGGGAAAGGGGAGAGCAGAGACAAGACCAGGGTGATGGAGATGCTCCCACTCCACACCTAATCCCCAGTTTGTCTGGGCCAAGTACATACCATTGTGTCTTGTAAGGACTCAGTCCTCCTTAAGATTCTGACGTCAATGTTTCCATCTTTGGCTTGCTAAACAGAAGAAGACAAAACAAGCAAGGATGGGTCAGTGACTGCTGCCAGGGTCTTCAATATCAAGACCTCTCATCCCTGCCCTGCCAAGGACCAAATGTTTTGGGAGGTGTCCTTTCCCAAAACATTTTATATATTTGAACTACAGATATTTCTTGGGAATACATCCCCTGAGTAAGGTGTCCCCAGCCTGTCTCTTTTCATGATCACACTGCAGGACTGCCAGGAAAGAGAAACAGACCAAGAGGGGAGAGAAGAGGCGTCCAGAAGAGGTAGCTACCCGCTTACATACCACACTGCCCCGTATCTCAGAAAATCCATTTCGTATTTCCTGAAGGTTTGTGGCGATCACACACTTTCCCAAATGGAGTGTCTTCAGTCCGGTGGAAGGAGTCCAGAGGAGATAAAATGCAGCAGAAAGAAGGCTGAAGGCAAGACCAGAGGCTTTCATCTTATGGCTGAAATCTGGAGACCACAGGAGCTAGGAATTCAAAGAAAAGAGCATGACTTACTGATTTCCCCCTCCTCCAGGTGTCCACTGGGGGAAAACCAAACAGCCTTAACTGGCCTCAGACAGTGTGGCTCATCCACATAACTTACTAAGAAAAACTGCCGAGCCTCCTGTGAAGAGAAGCTTTCAGGTCTGAGTTCAGGGTTTGAGTGCAAGTTGGTGCCACAGGTTGTGGCTCCTTTATTCTGTCACCATCCTGGCTCCGCTGTCAGTACCCCTCAGGTGAGGCCTGGAACAGCAGGCACTTGCAGTGACTAGACAGAGGATAACATTTCAGGGGAAATGTCAAAACTTGTTTGGGGGAATTGACGCATATAGCCTTCCCTTCCAGAATGCCAGTGTAGCTCACCCTTCTGGTCCCTCAGACCCACAGGGGAACTGGGGAGAAAGAGAATCTCACAAAGGCTGTGACTATGCCATCAAAAACACCTGGGGGGAAATTGTCTGGATTTTATGGCCACCCACAGAGCAAAGGAACTGAGCTTTGTTTGGCATTTGTCTGAGATCAGGTAGGCTATTTGAGGATAACAGATTCACTTAAGCCCTAGAGGCAAATAGAAAGTCAGTGATTTCATAACGAGCCTACTGCCAGGGAAAGGCAAGACGTGATGGGCAATCAGCCCGATTCCACCTAACACTGAAGTGTCTGGCACTCCATGGCACCCTCTGCAGGAGGACTGTAGTCAGGCATTCCCGGGCGGATTGGATAATACACTTTCCTGGCCCTGCAACTCAGGCCCTAGGCCAAGCAAATGGTCCCAAAAGTCAGAGAAGAAAGGCAATGACAGAACTCATCTCTTCTTGAGTGAGGCTCCTCAGTAAGAGAACAGTTTAGGGTGTTTGCTGAGTTTTAAGATAAAATGATAGTAGGCTAAGGTTAGGGTAAAACAATTGAGGCACTCATTTGGAGTGCAAAATTTAAGGGAGCACCAAGAAACCTCAGTCGTCAAGACAAAAACTATTTTAATGTATATCGAAATGAATTTAAAAGTTTGTGACAAACAAAATATCAAAATTTTAAATAAAGACAAAATTCGACAGTGCCATGCTGAGCCATATTGAAGCAAAAGGGAGAATATATACTGCTACTCATATGTTTTCATGTTTCATTCTTAATGGTTAAGTTTGTTTCTCAAAAGTATATGATGAAAATATTATTGATGAGTTTCCTTCCCTTGAAACCAGGACAGTAAAATTATAATAAATTTTGTTTGGGGCATAAATAAAATATTTAAACTTAAAGTCATGAATTGTAACAAACCTACTGTTTCATTTTTCAATTTCCTCAACTACTTTAATATTTTTGAAAGAAATAACATACATAAAATTGATAAAGACCTATATATACACACACACACACATACACACACACATATATATACATATATAGGTACAGATACACATACATATATATATGGCTGGCTCCATAGCTTGGCACAGCACTGATAATCATTATCACTTACTGAATTTTTCCTCTGTGCCAGGCAATATGCTAGACATTTTTTATATTTGTGACCACTCGAGAGACTGGCAAATGTAGGAAAAGGGAAAAAGCAAACCAAATCCAAAAGAATCTGAGAGCACTCTGGGTTTGGAGACAAGAGAACTGGGTCCAAATAAATCTTTGCTTTACTGGTTCCCATTTATGTGGGTCATTCCAGTTTACCCAGGAGCAAGGTGGGAGGTGACAGGTGGTTCCCGAGATACAGGTATTTTAGTTTTAAAACTGGAAGAGCCACAGGTAAACTGAAGTGAGTTGGCCACCCCACCTCTATGTGACCTTGGACAAGTCAACCCACCTCTGAGTTTCATCTTCTTAACCCCAAAATGGTGATAATTAAGCTTAACCCAGAAATGGTTTTGACATTTAAATAAAATAGTCTATAATGTATACACTTACCACAGAGTAAGTGATCAATTAATTTTAACTAGAGATTGATGTCAGTTGTCTTGAACTAACAACTTGATGAGCATTTAATGAGCACCCACTGTCTTGAATGCCGTGCTGGGTACTGAAGTACAAAGATAAGCATGATGATCATTTGTCCTCAAAGAGCTCTTGTCCTCATGGAAAAGGGTCCTATAGATGTGACCTTGAAGGTATCTGGGTAAGTGAGCAGTGTCAGTAGAGGGTAAGGTCTCTTACCTGAGCTCAGGAAGGGCTGCTGCTTCTGGTCTCCTAGGAGTCTGTCTCTAGTTGAAGGGCTTCCCATTATATCTATATATACATGTCACATGAAGGAAGTGAGCTCAGGCAGGTGAGGGCTGGAACTTCCTTGGAATTTCTCTGGTGGCATTGCACTTCCTCAAGTGCTATAGCAGCTTAATTGCAGGCCGGATTACCCCAACACCTTCCTCCTGGAAGAAGCACTGCCTGAGGGGATTACTGGTTACAGCTGAGGATAAAGGATGTGCCTCCTTCCGGCTCCACCTTCCTGCTTGGTAAAATGATAGAATAGAGAAGATCTGAATTACTGAACTGGAAGAGAATTCCAGGGGATGCTCTTGCCCTCTCCTCTAAACCCAGTTCACCTTAACCAAGTCTCTCCGCAACCCCAAACTTGGCTCTTTCCTGCTGCCTTTCCTCAGCCCTTGCTATCCCTGCCATTGCTCTCCTACATAGCCATCTTTCCTTCCTTTCAGTTGTCATTAAAGAGGAGACCCAAATCCTTTATTCCTGAACTACTTTGGGCTACACCAATCCCTCCCTTCTTTGACTTTCAATAGCAGATTTTTCTTTGGCATGAGAGCATCTACTGTTGCCCTGTTTCGTGGAGCTTGGTCTTTTCTCCCTAATGACACTGGAAAATTTTTTTAGACTGGGCGTAGTCCATCATGTAGGACCATGCTTCCAGACAAAATTAAATTCAAAGAACCTGGGATGAATTACAGGCAAAGCAGCTTTGGAAATTATCAAGGTGGTAGAGACTATCGCATGTCCTTTTTCAACTCTTTAAAAATGTAGTATCTAAAATTCTGAAATCTTATATTTGAGTCTAAAGATGCCACAGTGTACAGGATGACTTTGGCATATGATTGTGTCTTTCTGGATCTCAGTTTACAAATCTGTAAAAATGAGAGAAACAGATTAAACAATGTGTAAGGTCTTTTCCTGCTCTGATATTCAGTGACTCTTTGCGCTTCTACCTTTTGGGTCAGAATATTCTTTTCAACATCTTTTGATATCTTCCTAAAGTTTCCTGAAAATGAGGACCATGACTTGTTATTATAATGCTTGATAAATGTTGAACATATGTACAAACGTCTCATCTTAATAGCTCTTCAAATATTTAAGCTCATGCCTATTTTTTCATCATTGGTGCCAAGTCAACTATTTCTCATAATCATCCATAAGTGTGCTTAAAGTAAAATTGGAAGATGTGGTCTGATGAGAATAGTTGAAATCAAGATTTTAGGAAATCTAGGCTTGTATAAACCAGTCATGTCAGACAATTCCTTTTCATTAACCAAGAAGAACCCAGTCGCATTGTTTTAAGTTACCCATAATGATTAATTAAACTTAGTATTCACACACAATCCCAAATCTATTTTAACAATCAAGTCTCCCCTTTTCCTATCTCAAAATACTTTATTCCTTTTTTTTTTTTTTTAGTTGTTTTTAATTCAGTGTCCCTCTCTGTCACCCAGGCTGGAGTGCAGTGGTGCAATCACAGCTCACTGCAATTTCTGCAATTTCCACCTCCTGGGCTCAAGGGGTCCTCCCATCTCAGCCTTCCAAGTAGTTAGACTACAGTATGTGCCACCATGCTTGGCTAATTTTTTTTTTTTTTTGTATATTTTGTAGAGATGGAGGTTTCACCATGTTGTCCAGGCTGGCCCCGAACTCTTGGGCTCAAACAATCCACCCTCCTCAGCCTCCCAAATTGTTGGGATTACAGCTGTGATCCCACGCCCAGTTCAGAAGACCTTATTCTTTTAAAATTCACTGACCACATTTCGTATCACGTTCTGTACAGATACCAACTTACCTCATCTCCTCTGCAAAACTTCTCCTGCCTCACCCTAATCTCTCTTTCCACCTCTGTTTCCCAAGATGAAACTGATTCCTCCCACCTTTTCACCTTTACTTTACCTTGTATATAGCTTTTTGCATTTATCAGTCAACTACAGTTTTTTAGTTGCATGTCTCCATCTCTCACAAACTTGAGAGCCCCTTGTTCATCTTCTTGGTCTCAGCACCCAATGGCTTCTGGTAGGTGCTCAGTGAACACCTGATGACTGTGGAATGAAATATTGATTTCTCACTGTTGGCAGGAGTTCTGTGTGTATATATATGTATATGTGCATATTTATATAAACCTACAAATACATAAGATCATTTTTATCATTCTCGTGGCTGATAGATCTTAAAGGCCATTCTTTCAATAAATATTTATTAAATGCCTACTATGTGCAAGACACTGTGCTGAATGCTGTGAGATTACAGAGATGTTTCTTCTTTCTGTTATGTTCTAAAGCTTGAGCTCTGTGATTTAACTTATGAGGGGATCCTGGGGCTCCCCTGACACACATCTTCTCCAGTAAATCCTGGTGGGGGGTCCACAGATTTTCTCAATTAAGGAATTCTACCTCAATGGCAATAATTTCCTTATCTAATGGTAGACTATTCCTCCTGGACCGTTAGAACAAGAAATGATTTTAAGTACAAGTCTAATTCCCTCATTGTATAAATGGGGAAACCATAGTTCAGAAAGGTTAAGTAACTTGTCCAAGGTCATTCAGCTGGTAAAAGGCAGACCCTAAAGTTGTATTCAGTAAATGTTCATTCCACTACATGACATTCTTAATTCATGAGAAACTCCTATAGTAAATAGCATTTCTTAAAAATGAAACTGAGAAGAAAGCTTTTCCCACCTCATAATTCTGGTAGAAGAAATGAGTCTTCAGTGGAAAGAAAGTAGAGGGTATTAGCACTGAAGATCACATGACACTAAGAGCCAGGAGACCCATCCTAATACTCACTTCCTCACCAACTTTCAGGGTGGCCCAAGTCTAGTTCTTACAGCTTTCAGGCATTCAGAGTTTCATTAATAAGATGGAGAGAACACCTACCTCACCTGTCTGGCTCACCTAGTTGGCAGGAATTATATATATATATATATGTATGTATATATGCATATTTATATAAACCTATAAATACATAAGATCATTTTTATCATTCTTGTGTCTGATAGGTCTTAAAAGCTATTCTTTCAATAAATATTTATTAAATGCCTACTCTGTGCAAGATACTGTGCTGAATGCTGTGAGGATTACAGAGATGCCCAAGCAGGCCTCTAACCAATACCTGCCTACAGCCTTGTTGGGGGATAAGAGGGGTGCTTGCAGAACCAAGATCAATACTACCGAGTACACAGAAAGTTAAGTGCCAAGGAGCACAAAGGAGTGCGCTATCACTTAGGAGAGCCTGAGCTGACCCTTGAGAGGTGGGCAGAATTTAAATGAGCAAAGATGACTGGGAGGGATAGAGAGGAAGGTGAAGTTGGACAAAGGACATTCAGGATAGAAATGAGAAGACAGAAAACCCCACAAGGTACTTGAGGACTGGCAAATAGATTGGTTGGGCTGGACCTTGGTTTCATGGGGAGGAGCCGTGGAGAATCAAGTTGGAAATATGGCTATAATATCAATGACCAAGAATACCATGCCAAGGAATATGAATTTGGCCTGGGAGTCTAGAAACTTAAGTTCTAGGTCTAGCTTTCCCTCACCCCATTGTGTGGTCTTGGGAAAAATCACTTCCGTTCCTTATCTGTAACTTATGGGAAAATAAATTAAATGATTTATTAAGCCCCTTTCAACTTGGCTTTCTTAATTCTGTAATTCTTGACTTTTCCCCCTTAAGGCCATAGGGCCACTGAAGACTCTTATAGTAGGAAAGAGATGTGGGAATAGCTGTGCACGAACAATGAGATCTTCAAGGGCAGCAAGTGCTTGGCACCTTGCTAGTGCTCAAATGGAGCAGATGGGGGATGCAACTGTGTTAGAGAAGCCAGGGGTACATTTCATGGACACATCAAGCCAGCTTGAGAAAGTGGGGTATCAAACCTGGGAGTCAGGCTATAATCAGTGCCAGTAGCATTGTAAAGGTAAGCCAGGCAGAAGGAAAAGAAGGAAAATCCCTTCTTAGGAAACCTAACCAAGCCATTTTTGGGCAGGAAACAATTTTCTAGACACCGGGAAGAAAATCCAGCCTCTCCTTTTTTATCCAAAGCAAGACCTGAGTTTGCAGCTCAGGGTTTTCCCTGTCTAGGATGTCACAGTGGCCGACATCTGAGCATCCTGCCCAGTTGCAACACTTTGCAGGGAAGCACGTGGGCCTTCCCTTCTGCTGGAGGAAAACCCTCAGCTCCCAAGGTGGGCAGGTGAAGGCCCTTGCCACTCCCAGGCTGGTAGTGCTGGGAGCAGTTCCAGTTACCTTCCTGGGAGACAGCACGGTGGGATGGGCAGGGCACTGATTATCAAAAGCATACATTTTCCGTTCCCTGTCCTCAAGGCTGCCAGCATGAGTGATGTCATTTCCCTTTCCTGCGTTTTTTTCAGCATGCTCTGTTTAACCAGCTCATCTTGTTTCTAGGCTTTCTCCTGAGACTTCCTCTGACAGCTGGATCCCCAAAGTTGGTTAACTCCTCTTGCCCCTGCCTGCAGAGCAAGAGACACTGGGCATTTATTTCCTCCTCTGGAACTGGAGTTGGGAACAAAAATCCAGATGAAGACTTAACAGTTTCTTCACTGAGAGAATAGGGATGCACCAGTTTTTTATTTTTCCTTTTATTAATTTATGTTTTGAGACTGAGTCTCACTCTGTCACCCAGGCTAGAGTGCAGTGGCATGATCTCGGCTCATGCAACCTCCACCCTCCGTGTTTAAGCAATTCTCATGCCTCAACCTCCCAAGTAGCTGGGATTACAGGTGCATGCCACCATGCCCAGCTAATTTTTGTGTTTTTATTAGAGATAAGGAAGTTTTGACCATGTTGCCCAGAATCTTGAACTCGTAGGCTCAAATGATTTGCCCACCTCAGCCTCCCAAAGTCCTGGGATTACAGGCGTGAGCCACCACGCCCAGCCAGTTCTTTTCCTTTTAATTTCACAAACAAGCACGGAAAGTCTCCTATGTGTGAGCGCTGAGCTGCATTGACCCAAGGGCTACCAAAGTGGAAAAGACATCTCTGAGGATTCCCCTTCATGGGACTTCATAGCATCATGAAGGGAGCAGACCCTCTAATGCAGGAGTTCTTAACCTGGGAGAAGAGAGATGGGAAGCAACTACATCTCTTCTTTTTGCTAACCCCTAATTGAAATTCAGCATTTTCTTCAATTATAAGGATAGGCAACAACAAACCACAGTAGTATTAGCAGTACCAATGGCTTTGTCACTGATGGAAATCACAAATATTTTTGTATCACATTACAGTGGTTTCAGGTATCTCAAAATATCACTTATAGTCATTACTACTTAGAAATGTCAGTAGTTTTTAGGCCTACTGCTAGATCATGCATTAATGCATTAATAAAAAAGTACATATATATTACCTATTTGTCATTTCCACATTTTGATGGCTGTATTTTACTATTATCGGTTTCCTTTATAATCCTATTTATTTTATTTTGTGCTTTTAGAAATATTATTCTGAGTAGAGTTCATAAGCTTCACTGGCATGCCAAAAGAATCCATAGCACGCAAAAGGTTAAGAAGCCTTGCTGTAATAGCTGTGGTCAATACCCCGGTTGTGACAGAGTCTGAGAAAAATGAGGCGATATAAGGGGGATGATGGGAAGGATTTTTGTTATCAGGACCTTCCTAAAAAAATTCAGAGTCCATGTTCATAATAGGCATTTGGGTGAAGGGAGGAGAAAGGCACTGAGATTCCTTCTGAGGGACAAGGAGGGTATCTGAGATTTATCGGAGAAAGTCTGGTTTGAGCAAGGCCTTAGACTAACGGGTTGGTGAGCTTTGGGGATGGAGAATGTGGCAGGGTGAGAAGAACCCTTACTCCTTCCGGCAAGAAGAGCTGGAACAAAATTCCTGAGACCAGAAAGCACTTCTACCTCCTGTACCTGAAGGATGGTGACCCACAGATGTTGGGTGGGGTTCAAGAGCAGGTATTAAAGAAAGTTGAAAAAAATGGCCGAATTGTGATGAACTGTGAGCATGAACTTGAGAAACTACACTCTGAGACGTTCTAAGAATCAGTGACTATTTTCCTTTGGCAATAGAATCTCAGAATCTAAGCCAACATCATACATCACAGTAGTTCAACTGACTTGCTTACTGATGTGTTTCCCTAACTTCGAATTCAAAGCGCCTTTTTCTTTTCTTAGAGAGACATACAGAGACAGGGTCTTGCTTTGTCATCCAGGCTGGAATGCAATGGTGTGGTCATAGCTCACTGTAACCTCAAATCCCTGGGTTTAAGTAACCGTCCCGTCTTAGCCTCCTTAGTAGCTAGGACTACAGGCATTCATCACCATGCCTGGCTAATTTTTTATTTTTATAGGGAGATGTCTCGCTATGTTGCCCAGGCTGTTCTCAAAGTACTTTTTTGTTAACTGGTTTCCTGCAGAGAGACTGAGCTCTCTACTTATCCAATAACTTTGACATTACACACCATTTATAGCCACCTGGTAGGACTAGAAGGACCCCGTCTACACTCTGTCTCAGGAGCATCTCATCTAGACTTACAAATTGCTCTTCTTGAGCTAAGTGTAAGGAGCATTTTGGAGGCATTGAGGAGGTGAGGGAGAAGGGGTAAAGTCTTGAGTTCTTTCTCCCAACTCATAGGATAGCTGGCTTGAACAAGCTGAGAACCTCCAGCCCAAGTGAGAAGGTGCTGCTTCTGCTGCTACTGGCCTTGTCAGAGCAGGTGATGTCCCCTAGCCTGCAGGCTTGGGACTGCACCACTCCTAGGTGGGAAGGACCCCGATTAGCAAGATACTCAAAGCTCTGGCCAGCCAAGGAGTTGAGTGGGAGACATTCATCTTCAAGCTTCAGGATGTGAAGTTAATGAACCACAGGACAATAATCAGGGGGGCAAGAGAAAGGAAAGGCAAGAAGGCCAGACAGAAAACGGACTCCTTTGCCTTGGAGCTAAAAAACCAAGGACATGAAACAGAGGCAGATGACCCAAGTGGAGGATAAGAGGAAGGGTGAGAAGTTCTGAAACCAACGACAAAGCCACAGGCTTCCTCCAAGTGGGCTCTGCCTTTGCTTCATTCATGTATGCATTCATTCGTTCATTCATTCAATGAACATTTATATACTGAGTGCAGCCATTTACAAAGTAGCTGTGCCCTCAGAACTCAGAAACTGGAGATAGGAAATAGATACTGAGATATCTCTGACTTGTAAAGAACTAGAAAACCATTCTGAGTCCCAAGGAACACAGCCAGGAGAGGGGGTTGAGAGGAAGGAGCAAGAGGAAGACTGCTTTCTGCTCTGGGGGAGCAGTTATAGGTCTTGGGAAGTTAAGCCTGTGCCGGGGGTGAGCTGAGATGCACTAGAAGTGTCCACGGGCTCTTTTGTTGTTTGTTTGTAGCACGTATGGTGTGCCAGGCACTATGTACTTCATGAAATACTAGTTCCTTTAATTCTCATGCAACCCCATGAAGTATGTGTGCTTATTCTCTTCATTTTCCAAATAAGGAAATTGAGGCACAGAGTGCTCTTATAGTGTCTAGGGAAGTGATCAGCAGAGGCCTCTAGACCGGAGTGGGCTGAGTCATACTTATCTCCTGATATGAAAGCTGGATTCTGAACCCACTTCCACTCCCATCATGGTTCCTCCACAGGACCTGGTGCCTGGATCCCGCCTCATTTACAGCACTCAAAGCTTCACTGAAGGTGGTTCTGTGGCAGAGCTCTGAAACTGAACTAATTTAATGTCTTTGAGTAGCAGAATGCAAAGTATATAGACATCTCTAGAATGCTCTAGTGCAGGGGTTCCCAACCCGCAGGCCGTGGACCAGTAGCAATTGGTGGCTATTAAGAACTGGGCCACAGTAGGAGGTGAGTTGCAGGCCAGCAAGCATTACTGCCTGAACTCTGCCTCCTGTCAGATCGGCGGTGGCATTAGATTCTCATAGGAGTGTGAACCCCAGTGAACTGCACATGTGAGGGATCTACACTGCACTCATTATGAGAATCTAACTAATGCCTGATGGTCTGAGGTAGAACAGTTTCATCTCAAAACCATCCGCCGTCCCCATCCTGACCTGGTCAAAAAATTGTCTTCCAGAAAACCAGTCACTGGTGCCAAAAAGGTTGGAGACTGCTGCTCTAGAGAATGCTCTATCTCAGGTCAGCTGTTGTGGCTCACACCTGTAATCTCAGCACTTTGGGAGGCCGAGGTGGGCAGATCACCTGAGGTCAGGAATTCGAGACCAACCTGGCCAACATGGTGAAACCCTGTCTCTACTAAAAAAAATACAAAAATTAGTCAGGTGTGGTGGCGCATGCCTGTAGTTCCAACTTCATGGGAGGCTGAGGCAGGAGAATCACTTGAACTCGGAAGTGGAGGTTGCAGTGAGCCGAGATCATACCACTGCACCCCAGCCTGGGCGACAGAGTGAGACTCCATCGAGAGAGAGACAGAGAGAGAGAGAGAGAAAGAGAGAGAGAACCCTCTATCTTTAGAATGCCTTGTCTCACTTAATACTTAAGAAACAAACACAAACAAAAAAACAAACAAAAAAACATGTAACTTGAGCCTATAGCAACTTTTTAAGAATTTATCCTCTCCCAAAGTCCTTGGCCAAATGTGATATGCTGACGCTGCTGTGGACCTCCCTCCAGGAATAATTGCTTTGCCCTATCACCCTTAGTCAGGCATTGCTTATAGCTGCTTGTGGTGGGGGGGAGGGGGTATTGAGTGCATCTTATGTGCCAGGGGTGGTTGTTCTAGGCATGGTAACCAGTGCTAAATAAAGCAGGGGTCCGGGTAGAGTCAACGTAAGAGTCCTACACTAATGAGTACTGTGACAGAGGAAGGACAGAGTACTGGGCCAGCCTGCAGGAGGGGTACCTGAGCAGCAGACAGAACCAGGTAAGGCTATCTGGAACCTGGCTGGCCATGCGGAAACTGCAGCAGCAGTTGCAGGGACACATAAGAGAGCCATCTAGAGATGCAGACCCAGAGGAAAGTACAGCTGCTCTGGGTCAGAGTCTCTTGCCTTCATACTTGCTAGTTAAAAATAAATAAATACATAACTGTGCAAGTAAAACTCTCCTAAAACAACGTTACATGAGAAATATAAGCAAAAAATTTGAGAATTATTAAATAGGAAAATCATTTTTTTTAATTTTTAATTTTTGTGAGTACACAGTAGGTGTATATATTTATGGGGCACATGAGATGCCTTGATACAAGCATGCAATGTGTGACAATCGCATCATCAAAAATTGAGCATCCATCCCCTCAAGCATTTATCTCCGATGTCACAAACAGTCCAGTTATACTCTTCTAGTTATTCTAAAATGTACAAATTACTATTGACTGTAGTCACCTTGTTGTGCCATCAAACACCAGGTCCCATTCATTCTTTTTTTAACCCATCAACGACCCCCCTCCCCCCAAGCCCCCTACTATTCTTCTCAGCCTCTGGTAACCACCCTTCTACTCTCTATCTCCATGGGTTCAAATGTTTGGATTTTTAGATCACACAAATAAGTGAGAACATGTGATATTTGTCTTTCTGTGCCTGGCTTATTTCACTTAATATAATGATCTCCAGCTCCATTCATGTTGTTGCAAACGACTGAACCTCATTCTTTTTATGGCTGAATAGTACTCCACTGTGTATATGTGCCACATTTTTTTTATCCATTCATCTGTTCACAGACACTTAGGTTATTTTCCAAATCTTGGCTGTTGTGAACAGAGCTACAGCAAACATGGACATGTAGCTATCTCTTCAATATAATGTTTCCATTCTTTTGCGTACATATCCAGCAATGGAATTGCTGGATTGTATGGTAGTTCTATTTTCGGTTTTGTGAGGAACCTCCAAACTGTTCTCCATAGTGATTGTACTAATTTACATTTGCACCAACAGTGTACAAGAGTTCCCTTTTCTCTACATCCTCAACAGCATTTATTATTGCCTGTCTTTTGGATATAAAACATTTTAACTGGGGTAGCATGACATCCCGTTGTAGTTTTGATTTGCATTTCTCTGATGATCAATGACATTGAGCACCTTTTCATATGCTTGTTTGCCATTTGTATGCTTTCTTTCATGAAATGTCTATTCAAATATTTTGCCCATGTCTATTAGAGTTTTTTTTTCCTAGAGAGTTATTTGAGTTCTTTCTCTATTCTGGTTATTAATTCCTTGCCATATGGGTAGTTTAAAAATATTTCCTCCCAGTCTGTGGGTTGTCTTTTCACTTTGCTGATTGTATTCTTTGCTGTGCAGAAAACCCTGCTGTGATCCCATTTGTCTATGTTTGCTTTGGTTACCTGTGCTTGTGAAATATTGCTCAAGAAATTTTTGCCCAGGTCAATGTCTGGGAGTTTCCCCAGTGTTTTCTTGTAGTAGTTTCATGGATTGGGGTCTTAGATTTAAGTCTTTAATCCATTTTGATTTGATTTTTGTATACGGTGAGAAATAGGGGGTCCCATTTCATTCTTCTGCATATGGATATCCAGTTTTTCAAGCACCATTTATTGAAGAGACTGTCTTTTCCCTAGTGTATGTTTGTGGCACCTTTGTCAAAAATGAGCTTACTGTAAGTGTGTGGATTTGTTTCTGGGTTCTCTATTCGGTACAATTGGTTTATATGTCCGTTTTTATGCCAGTACCATGCTGTTTTGGTTACTATAGCTCTGAATTTAAAGTCAGATAATATGATTCCTCCAGTTTTGTTCTTTTTGCTTAGCATAGCTTTGACTATTCAGGGTCTTTTCTGGCACCATATACATTTTCGGATAGTTTTTCTATTTCTATGAAGGATGTCTGGTATTTTGATAGAGATTGCATTGAATCTGTAGATTGCTTTGGATAGTATGGACATTTTAACAATATTAGTTCTTCCAATCCATGAACATGGAATATCTTTCCATTTTTTGGTGTCCTCAACTATTTCTTTTATCAGTGTTTTACTGTCATCATTATAGAGATCTTTCACCTCTTTTGCTAATTCCTAGGTATTTAATTTTATTTGTAAATGAGATTACTTTCTCGACGCCTTTTTCAGATTGTCCACTGTTGGCATGGAGAAATGCTACTGATTTTTGTATGTTGATTTTCTATCCTGCAAATTTACTGAATATATTTATCAGCCCTAATAGTTTTTTTAGTTGAGTCTTCAGGTTTTTCCAAATATAAGATTATGTCATCTGCAAACAATAATAATTTGACTTTTTCTTTTCCAATTTGGATGTCTTTTGTCTCTTTCTCATGCCTGATTGCTCTAGCTAGACTTCCAGTACTACGCTTAATAACAGTGTTGAAAGTGGACATCTTTGTTGTGTTCCAGATCTTAGGGGAAAGGCTTTCAGTTTTTTCCCATTCAGTCTGATACTTGCTGTGATTATGTCTTATATGGCTCTTATTATGTTGAAGTGTGTTCCTTCTATACCCAGGTTTTTAGGGACTTTTATGAAGGTATGTTAAATTTTACCAAATGTTTTTTCATCACCAATTGAAATAATTGTATGGTTTTTATCCTTCACTCTGTTGATATGATGTATCATATGGATTGATTTGCATATGTTGAAACATCCTTGCATGCCAGGGATAAATCCTATTAGGTCATGATTAATGACTTTTTAAATGTATTGTGAAATTCAGTTTTCCAATATTTTGTTGAAGATTTTTGCATCAATAGTCAACAGAGATATTGGTCTCTAGTTTTCTTTTTTTGAGGTCTTTGTCTGGTTTTGGTATCAGGGCAATACTGGCCTCATAGAATGAGTTTGGAAATATTCCCTTCCTCCTCTATTTTTCAGAATAGTTTGAGTAGGATAGGTATTAGTTCCTCTTCAAATACTGTAGAATTCAGCAGTGAAGCCATTAGCTCCTGGGTTTTGTGTTTGTTTGTTTGTTTTGTTTTTCCTGGGAGATTTTATTACAGCTTTAATATTGTTACTTGTTATTGGTCTGTTCAGGTTTTGGATTGGTAGGTTGTATGTGTCCAGAAATTTTTTCATTTCTTCTAGATTTTTCAATTTGTTGGCATATAGTTGCTCATAATAACCCCTAATGATCCTTTGAATTTCTGTGGTATCAGTTGTAATGTCTCCTTTTTTCATCTCTGATTTTATTTATTTGAATCATTTTTCCTAGCTAGTCTGGCTAAAGGTTTGTCAATTTTGTTTAGCTTTTCAAATAAAACCTACTTTTTTTTCATTGATCTCTTGTATTGTTTTCTTCATTTCAATTTCATTTATTTCTGCTCTGATTTTGTTATTTCTTTTCTTCTTCTAATTTTGGATTAGGTTTGCTCTTACTTCTCAAGTTCTTTAAGATGCATTGTTAGGTTGTTTAGTTGACATTTCTCTTCTTTTTTCATGTAGGCATTTATAGCTGTAAACTTACCTCTTAGTACTGCCTTTGCTATATCCCATAGGTTTTGGCATTTTGTGTATCCATTATCATTTGTCTCAAGAAATTTTTCAGTTTCCTTCTTCATTTGCCCATTGATTATTCGGGAGCATATTGTATAATTTCCATGTATTTGTATAATTTTCAAAATTCCTCTTGCTATTAGTTTCTAGTTTTATTCCATTGTGGTCAGAGATAATGCTTGATATTTCAATTTTTTTTAAGTGTTTTGACTTGTTTTGTGACCTAACATATGGTCTATCCTTGAGAATAAGCCATGTGCTGAGGAAAAGAATGTGTGTTCTGCAGCAGTTGGGTAAAATGTTCTGTATGTATCTATTAGGTTCTTTTGGTCTATAGTGCAATTTAAGTTTGTTTGTGGATTTTCTGTCTGGAGGATCTTTTCAGTGCTAAAAGTGGGGTGTTGAAATCTCCAGGTTTTATTGTATTAGGGTCTATCTCTCTTTTGCTCTACTATTTGCTTTATGTATCTGGGTGCTCCAGTATTGAGTGCATATATATTTAAAACTGTTATAACCTCTTGCTGAATTGACCCATTTTCATTATGTAGTGACCTTCTTTGTCTCTTCTTGTAGTTTTTGTCTTGAAATCTATTTTGTCTGATGTAAGTATAACCCCTCCTGCTCTTTTTTTGGTTTTCATTTGCGTGGAATACCTTTTTCCATTCCTTTATTTTCACTCTATGTGTCATGTGTCTTAATAGGTGAAGTATGTTTCTTGTAGGCAGTAGATTATTGAGTCTTTTTTTTAAAAAAATCCATTCAGCCACTCTATGTCTTTAGATTGGAGTACTTAGTCCATTTACATTCAATGTTATTATTGATAAGTAAGAACTTACTCTTGCCATTTTGTGATTTATTTTCTGTCTGGTTTGTGACCTTCTCTTACTTCTTTCTTTCCTTCCTGTCTTCCTTTTAGTGAAAGTGTTTTTTCTCTGGTGATATAATTTAGTTTCTTGCTTTTCATTTTTTTGTGTATCCATTGTATGTTTTTGAGGTTACCAGGAGGCTTGCAAATAATATTTTATAATCCATTAATTAACTTTACAACAACTTAAACTGTTAAACATAAACAAGGTAACAAAATGCAAGCAAAAAGAAAACTAATAAAGACTATCCTTAACTTTGTCCCCCAACTTTTTAACTTTTTGTTTTTATTATTTATATCTTACTATACTGTCTTTGTCTTGAAAACTTGTTCCACTTCTCAAGTGGAAGTTATTAGTTTTCATAATTTTTCATTGTTTAGTCTTTCTACTTAAGATAAAATTAGTTTATACACCACAGCTACAGTGTTATAATATTCTGTATTTTTATGTATACTTACTATTACCAGTGAGTTTTGTACTTTCAAATGATTCTTTACTGCTCATTAACATCCTTTTCTATCTGATTAAAGCAATCCCTTTAGCATATCTTGTAGGGCAGATCTGGTGTCGATGAAATCCCCAGCTTTTGTTTGTCTTGGAAAGTCTTTATTTCTTTTTCATGTTTGAAGACTATTTTCACCAGATAGGATATTCTAGAGTAAAAGGTGTTTTTTCTTCAGCTCTTTAAATATGTCATGCCACTCTCTCTTGGCCTACAAGGTTTCCACCGAAAAGCCTGCTGCCAGATGTATTGAAGCTACACTGCACGTTATTTGTTTCTTTTCTTTTCCTGCTTTTAGGATCCTTTCTTTATGTTTGATCTTTGGGAGTTTGATTATTAAATGCCTTGAGGTAGTCTTCTTTAAATTAAATTTGCTTGGCATTCTGCAAACTTCTCGTACTTTGATATTAATATCTTTCTCTAGGCTTGAGAAGTTCTCTGTTATTATTCCTTTGAATAAATTTTCTACCCCTACCCCTCTACTTCCTCTTTAAGGCCAATACCTCTTAGACTTGCCCTTTCAAAGCTGCTTTCTAGATCCTATAGGCATGCTTCATTGTTTGTTTGTTTGTTTGTTTATTTTGTCTACTCTTGCTGTGTATTTTCAAATAGCCTGTCTTCTGCTTGATCAATTCTGTTGTTAAAAAACTCCGATGTATTCTTCAGTATGCCAATTGCATTTTTCAGCTCCAGAATTCCTGCTTGATTTTTCTCATTATTTCAATCTCTTTGTTAAATTTATCTGATAGAATTCTGAATTCCTTCTCTGTGTGATCTTGAATTTCTTTGGATTTCCTCAACACAGCTATTTTAAATTCTCTGCCCAAAAGGTCACATATCTCTGTTTCTCCAGGATTGTGTAGTCCCTGATGCTTTATTTATTTCACTAGGTGAGGTAATATGGCATGACATATTTAAAGTGCTGGAGGAAAACAATTTTACTCTAGAATATCAAACCTGGTGAAAATAGCCTTCAAACATGAAAAAGAAATGAAGACTTTCCAAGATAAACAAAAGTTAAGGGATTTCATCAACACCAGACCTGTCCTGCAGGGAAAATTATCTTGATATTTGTAGATGTTTATCTGTGTTTAGGCATTTAGGTATTAATTTTAAGAGTTAGGTATTGTAATCTTCACAGTCTGAGCTTGTTTGTACCTGTCCTCCTTAGGGAGGCTTTCCAGGTGTTCAAAAAGATGCGGGTGTAATGATCTAAGCTCTATCTGATTCAGGGGGCATCCCAAGCCCAGTAACACTGTAGTTCTTGCAGCCTTGTAGAGGTGCCACCTTGACAGTCTTGGACAAGATCCATAAGAATTCTCTGGATTACCAGGCAAAGATTCTTGTTTTCTTCCCTAACTTTCTCCCAGAGTTTCTCTCTCTCTGTTCTGAGCCACCTGGAGCTCAGGGTGGAGTGACACAAGCACCCCTGTAGACACTAACCCAAGAACTGTACTGAAGCCAACACAGTACTGGGTCTCACCCAAGGCATCCTGTAATCATTCCCTAGCTATCACCTGTGTTCGCTCAGGCCCTGGGGCTCTACAATCAGCAGATAGCAAAGCTAGCCAGGCCTGTGTCATCAGGGTGGCAAGTTCCCCCAGGCCCAGGGCAGGCCCAGAGGTGCTAATCAGGGAGTCAGGGACTAGGGTCAAAAACCTCAGGAGTCTACCTGGTGTTCTATTGTACTACACCTGAGCTGGCACTCAAATCACAAGATGTAGACCTTCTCACTCTTTCCTTCCCTTTCCAAAGGCAGAGGAGCCTCACCTGATGGCCTCTGCCACTTCAGGCTCACAGAGAATACTGCCACGCTACTGCCAATGTTCCCTTAAGGCCCAAGGGCTCTTTAGTCAGCTTGTGGTGAATGCTGCTAGGCCTAGGACTCACCCTTCAGGGCAGTGGGCTCCACTGTGCCCCAGGGCAGGTCCAGAAATGCCATCCAAGAGCCAAGTCCTAGAATCAAGGACCCCAGGAGTCCACTTGATGCTGTATCCCATTGTGTCCAAGCTGGTACCTAAGGTGCAAAACAAAGTCTCCTTTACTTTTCCCAAGCAGAAGGAGTCTCACCCCATAGCCACCATAGCTGGGAATGTGCTGAGTCTCATCTGAAGCCAGCAAGTCTCAGAGTCTCATCCAAGGCCCTTGACATATTACCTGGATATCATTGCTGGTTATTCAGGGCCCAAGGGTTCTTCAGTTAGCTGGTGATGAAGCCTGCCAAAACTGGGTTCTTCCCATCAAGACAACTTGTTTCCTTCTGGCCCAGGGTGTGTTCAGAAGTGTCAAGTGGGAACTAAGGCCTGGAAAGGGGGCCTCATGACTGACCAGTCCCTATCCTGCTATGGCTGAGCTGGTATCCTATATATAAGACAAAGTCCTCCCTACTCTTTTGTCTCCACTCCTCGAGTGGAAGGAAGGAGTCTCATTATTTTGAACCACGAGCAGCCTGGGGTTAATGGAGGCGTGATGCTGGCACTATGTTAGCTGCCCTGGTTGGCGTCTCAGTATATTGTGTGCCCTTACATCCTAGTCTGCTGGCTCTGGGCCTAGATCAGCACTAGAACTCGGCTAGGAGTTGCAGTCCTTGTGACCTTGACTAAATTTCAAGTTTATTTAGAACGCTAGAGCACTTTAGCCCACAGTGGTAAGGCTTGCAGGACTCAAGTCCTGACAGCTGGGATGAGTGAGTCCCCTCTTGGTAGGCAGGTTTAAATCTCCCTCCATGGGTGGGCATCAGCTGAATGTGTTCCAGTTTTGCTTTCTCCTATAACAAAGACAGCACTGATTTCAGTGTCTCACAATTGCTGCACTCTCCCTCTCCCCACACACAAAAGTGCTCTCTGTACCACACTGCCACTGCTGTAGTGATTCAAGACTGTGTTTCCTACCTCTTCAGTGCCTCTTTCAGCAGTATGAAGTTTCAGCAGTTTGAGATGTATGAGAAATATAAGCAGTATGAGTAAAGGAGGAGCCACACCCTGGTCCCTGGCACATGATGAAAGCAACATGTGGACATTGTCGTGGACATTATAGTTCATTCTGGAATGTTCTGCCTGCATTGGAAGTGCAACTCTTCTACTTATGCAATGTGTGGCCTAGGGTAAGTTACTTAACCTCTCTGTGCCTGGTTTCCTTCTTAGGGTTTAATTATCTATACTGTTAACAACCAATGAGGTGGCCTTTTTCATTTTATTTCATTCTAAAAACTCTAAAATAGGATCATGGTGAGAATTAAATAAAAAAATATATATATTTATATTATATTACATGAAGTATATTTCTTAGACTATCAGCTGGTGTATAGGAAGCACTATACATGTGTTTATGGTTATTCACATTTCTTGAATAAATAATCTGGGTGAATTGTGAATTTAACACCTACTAAGTGCCAGGCAGTGAACAAACCAAATCATCCCTACACTCATGAGGCTTACATTCCAGTGGAGAAACAGCTAATAAACAAAATAGGATGCTAGATAAACAGGAAATGGGTACAGGGTGTACTCAAGGTGGAAATGCGGGGTCTATCCTCCAATAGGAGATCTTCGAAGTCAAGGTCTGAAAGACATGAGGTGCAAGCCATGCAGGTGTCTGGGGGAAGCACACCCCAGGGCAGTGATGAAAGATCAAAAATGCTATAACTGCCATCATCCTGTCATCGCCCAGCCTGCTCAGGGTGGGTGCCTATCCAAGGCCACTTTGGAAAGGTTGGGCCCTCAGCAAACAACCCTACTCCCTAAAAGCCTGTGAACCCCATTAACGCATAATGTGTGGAGGGCTTGCTTTATTTTTTTAACCCTACCTCAGTTTATGAGTGTGCATGTACGCAAAGTGCAAAGGTTGTATGGTGAGAACATGCCTGGTATGTTTGAGAAACACAGAGCACACCAGTGTGGCTGGCTCAGAGTGAGTCTGGGAAAGAGCAGGAGGGAGACAGAGCCAGGAGGGGTGTATGTGCAGATATTAGGGCTGTTAAAGCCCTCGTAATGACTCCAGCTTTTAAATGATCCTATAGAGGCCAAGTGTGGTGGCTCATGCCTGTAATCCCAGCACTTTGGGAGGCCGAGAAGGGAAGACTGATTGGGCCCAGGAGTTTTAGACTGAAGTGAGCTATGATCATGCCACTGTGCTCCAGCCTGGGTGACAGAGTGAGACCCAATCTCCATAAATAAATAAATACTCATATAGGGCAGGTGGTACAGAAGGGTCAGTATCCACACTACCAACCACTAACGACCAAAGAAATGTGCTGACCTGCCCTGGGCAGTTCCTGGCAGGATACGCCTTAGAGCCAGAACATGGGCCCTGAATCGGCAGTCTTTACATTGCACCATGCTGTCTCCCATCCTGCTGAGGTCACGGGAGACCTTTTACCTCACTCAATGCTCACAGCAACACTTCAAGACTGGTGTTAATAGCTCCACTTTAAAGTAGAGGACACTGAGACTTAGAAACGTTAAGTACTTTGTTCAAAGCCACATAGGATTAGAACCAGATCGGTTGGACTTCAGAGATCTTGTTCTTTCCATTAAAGCATGTGATATGAAATCCGTTTCTCAGGAATAAAAAAAAAGCTTGCTTCAGCCATCCAGTGACAGTATGAATACTGACCCCGGATAGTACATGTAAAGTAATTATCTCAGCATCTGGCACGTGGCGGGTGCTCAGTAAATGTCACTTGTTACTGTTGTTATTAAAGATGCACATTTGTGCTCTGAATCATCTATGCAGTGTCCATCTAGACGTTGGTGCCCTTTTTGGCCTCTCCCCATAGCCTCTCTACTTACTTGTGGCTGTGCTTCTTGTTCAGCTTTGTCACCTGACAACCATCCCTCTGTCAGAAACATCCTCTCCTCAGCCCAATGCATTCACCCATGGAGGGTGCGTTAGGGTCAGGGAAGATAGATCTAGGTTGAGAATAGTAAGAAAGAAATAACAGAGGCCAGCCATGGTGGCTCATGCCTGTAATCCCGGCACTTTGGGAGGCTGAGGCAGGCAGATCATTTGAGGTCAGGAGTTCAAGACCAGCCTGGCCAACGTGGTGAAACCCCGTTGCTACTAAAAATACAAAAAACTAGCTGGACATGGTGGTGAAGCCTGTAATCCCAGCTACTTGGGAAGCTGAGGCAGGAGAATCACTTGAACCCACAAGGTGGAGGCTGCAGTGAACCAAGATTGTGCCACTGCTCTCCAGCCTGGATGACAGAGCTGGACTCTGTCTCAAAAAAATAAAAAATAAAAAAATAACAGAAAAAGACAAGTACAGAGAGAAAAATCAGAGAAATGGAGAGAGACCCAGTGACACAGAGAAAGTGAGATCAGAAATGGAGGGATGTGGAGAAGTCAGAGGCATCCATCCTGTCTTCCAGATCTTTATGTGGAGGAAAGGGTGCTGGCCGGAGAATTTAGAGGCACTGATTGGAACCCTTTTCTGCACCAATTTGCTTTGAGACCCTGGGTACATTCTTATCCCCTTCTAGGACTCACCTTCCCTGCTATGTTCTTTAAGGCCCTTTTCATTTCTAATCATCTCCACTTCTGATTATTTGACTGACTATCCGTGAATGAAAAGACACTTCCACTCATAGGTAAAATATGGACTTTATTCAGAAAAACCAGTCAGTACAATGTGTACTACAAGATATCACTCGGCTCACATCACAGACATGGACTATATGATTTCACAATAAATTAGAGAGGGGGTGGTCCTTTCTCCCAGGATGGCCTGCAGGCCCTTTCAGCAGATAGAGTTTATTATAAATACCACAGTAGACTTTTTGGCTATTTTCAAATGGGATCAGACAGCCTGAGGCCAGCCAGTGGGACTTTCAGCTGCAAGGCGAGATCGGCCCAAACCCAGGTTCTCCCCAACCCCAGAGAAGAGAATTCCAAATTCGAAGGGAGGTTTCTCATTTGGATAAACGTAGGTGCTTTCCCCATCTCCTTCCCCTTCAAGGTGGGCTGTCTCCCACAGCAAACCGCACAGGGGGTATTCATCCCTGGATCACTACACAGGCTCCTTGTCATCAAGCTGAGGATGTTATGTCATGATTCTTATCAATCCAGGCTAGAAAGACATCAAGCTCTCCCAGGGACTTAACAGCAGCAGAGCGGACCTCCAGCTGAAATCAGAGATCACTGTAAGAATCCACCTTTCTAGACTGCGTAATGGTTTTCAAGTCACTTTCTTCATGTGCCGGTCCCTACAAGTTTTTTTTTTTTTTTTTATTTTTTAAGTCACAAAATATATTTGCATAACATACAGACTCAATATTATTTCCTCACAGGCAACCAATTTTTTTTTCCACAAATAAGCAGTTAAATCATGTCAGCTCCTTATAAACAGAACATTAAAATTCTTCATTCTTTTCCCTTATTTTTTTTCTCTGTTTTTCACGGGGAAAAAAAAATATCTGCCTTGCTGTCCAATTCTTCCACTGATTTTCTTCTCCACATCAGCTTGCTTTAGTGTTTCTGTATCCCAGAACATCTTCCTCCCTGTGGTGCCGGACAGTGGGTTGGGAGAGCATGGTGTCCCCATGTGACATGTTAGTTCACTAAATCCCCTAAGGACTAGTGTCCTACCCAATGTCACACAGCCAGTTGGTAACAGAGCTGAAACTGGAACCCAAGTCTCCTGCCTTATTCCCTCTCCTTCCTCAGCAGACTGAGTTCATGCTTTTAGCATGTCCTGTAGAGCCAGCCAGCGTGGGACTGAATCCTGCCTCTGCGGCAGTTGCAGTGTGAACTTAGTTGAGTTACTTTGCCTGCTCGAGCCTCAGTTTCTTAATGTATCCAATGCAGATAATGACTCATAGCATTGTTGTGAAGGACAAACGTGTGTGAATACTTGTGTGCCTCGAAGAATATCTGGCTTATAGTAGAACCATGTAACTCTTAGCTATTTCTATAACATTATCCTACAGAGCTTCTCCACGAGGAAGCAGAGCCCGCAACAGAGTCCCTACCTCCTTGCTGTTCAAAGCATTGGCATTTGACAGTGTGATCTAAATGCAGAAACTCACGCTCACCCCTGCTCTGCTGAACCAGAATGTGCATTTTTTTTTTGAGACATAATCTTGCTCTATCACCAGGCTGGAGTGCAGTGGCCCAATCTTGGCTAACTGCAACCTCCGCCCGCCCCGGGGTTCAAGCGATTCTCCCACCTCAGCCTCCCAAGTAGCTGGGACTACAGGCATGTGCCACCACACTCAGCTATTTTTTGTATGTTCAGTAGAGACAGGGTTTCGCTGTGTTGGTCAGGATGGTTTCGATCTCTTGACCTTGCAATCCACCCACCTCGGCCTCCCAAAGTGCTAGGGTTACAGGTGTGTGCCACAACACCAGGCCAGAATGTGCATTTTAACAAGATCTTCTATGATGCTCATGAGAAGCACTGCATCTCCCCCTACATCCACATGAGCTGTGCATTTTACACTAACATTAACATGAGAAGACCATGTCTTCATCACTACACAGAATACAGGAAGGCAAATAGTGTTTGCAGTGACAGCATGCAGGTAACATGTTCCAAGAGTAACAGCTCACAATTCATGGGGGATCCTTGCTCTGTGTCATCCCATCCTAAGCAGTGGGTGCTTTCCCCAGAATCATACAGGTCAGGCTTGATATATGAGAGTATGAGAAAATGGTGGAAGAATGATGGAGATGGGGAGCCCAGGGGATTTGCAAATGAGGTAAGATCAAAACTCTCTTTACAGACACAGAGAACTGAGGCCTGCCCACGTGGCTGCTTACAGAGTGAACGCACGAATTTGAGTGGAGAGGAGGCTGAAGGGTTGGTACCCTCCTGATCTGCCTCTCATCTTCCATCTTCCCCACCTTGATTCCCAGATCTTACCTGATCATAGTTGTCATGGATGACTCTGGTGACATTGGTGGCTTCCTGGCTGCAGTGACACTGCCTCTGTTGCTGCTGTGATAAAGTGGAGGAAGCTCCTATCAAAGGACCTTTCAACCCTGACCCTCTCTTACTCCTACCTCCCAGCATGAGGAGTGACATTGCGCCTCCCTCCCACAGTGAAGTCAGGTGAGTAAACTCAGGTGGGAGCAGCCACAGGAGAATAGAGCTCATCTGTAGAGTCACCTGCATTTGCCCACAGCTTTTGTTTTTTCTGCATTTAGAGCCCATCAGACTATCAGCACAGTCTGGCATATGGAAGCCACATATGGAACACACATGGAAGCCAGGCACCATATCTGTCTCATCACTGCTCTGAGCACAGCATCCCACAGGCAGGCACTCAATAAACATTTTAACCAATTATTAATTAAATAATTGGTTAGGTGAATTCATTTGAGTTCATTATCATATTAATGCAAGTAGGACAGGAGTCATCATCCCTTCTAACAACTTTAGAATCTGACGCACAGAGAGGTGAAGTCTCTTGCTAAAAAGTCTTGCAAGAAATCATTAGCAGGAATGGGGCTAGAACCCGGGTTCTCTCCTGGTCTAAGTTTTTGCTGGTTTCCTTTGGTTTCGTTTCGATGTTGGATTTGAATAGATTGCAATGAATTTCCAGGTGACCTTTAGGGATAGGCCATACCAAGGGACTACCCAGAGGTTTATTGATATAGAGACCCCAAAGGGCCAAAAATAGAGAAACCAGGGGTATGCTTATCATAGAACTGGAGTCCTTGGCATGCCTCTTACTAAGGAATACGCTGACCTAAGTTGGTCACATCAGGAGGGTTATCTAGGAGGAGACCCTCTGAGGAGTTGTCAGCAGGCAGGGAGCCCTGGGGAAGCAGTGGGCACTGGGAGAGGTTCTCAACAGTTCTCCCTGTGGATGTGGGTAGAGAATTTCCTTTGACTCCAGGCACCATATCAGGAGGTCAATGGGGGCCAGCATTTCTTGGCCTCTCCTGGGGCAAATGAGGAGCAGATGCTAGAATCCTGACCCAGTGACTCACACATTGCTGCAAGGTTTTCTGCATGTAGAGGAAAGAGTTGGCAATGCTGCTGATTTTTCTCAAGATTTTGGGTTGTGGCTCTTGATGATCCTTGAACACCCTGTCCACATAGAATGCCAGGAGATTCTTGGTCACGCAGCACACATCTAAGGGCTACAAACACAAGTTAGAGAAACTCTTAGAGGCCTCTTCTCTCGTTATGGTGGGGACCAGGGCAGTCCATTTGAGTAGGGGCAGCAACACATGAGAGAATCAAAAGTCAATTTGGAAAAATTCGTAATGGCCTCAGAGTGTTCCTCCTCTCTTGTTCCCATCAAAGCTACTATGACAAGGATGGTGAGAAGAGATTCCAGTTCACTGCTTTTTTTGTATGGCCAAGAAATACATTTACCAAGGATGGGGCCCAGAATCAGTCACAGACTAATTCTGTCTACAGTATCCCCAGCGTGTCATCACTAACTTCCACTTAAATCTTTCCAGGAACCAGTCTCCTTTTTAAGAGGACTGATAGCTGAGCAGCTGTCTTGGAAAGGACTTCCTTACATTACAGGCGCTGAAGTTGGCCTCTCTGTTTTGTCTCCTTTCTGGTAATACGCAAGGGCTACTGCATGCCAGTCGTACGCTAGGCACACATTCCTGCAATAGTAATCATGTTGCATTCATTCTGGCCACCTTACTCTGGGCCACACTGCTGGCCTCTCCTCTAGTCTGTCCTTTTAAAACCAGAAGGATCGTTGGAATGAGCCTAAGATTTGCAAGAAGGGAGATTGACAGCTGCAGAAATGGGCATATCTGGGTAGGTCTGCAGCCTGCAGAGTGCAGTGGTCCCAAAGAAATGGTCTCTAAATTCCCAGGCACAGCCCAAAGAAGTTGGCTAGACAGTTTCCTTCTAGCCAACTAGAAGCCACCTGCCTTGAGAGCCAGTAAATTACTCTGCAGAAGATTAACTGTTCAGTCTAAGCAGGGAGTGGTTTAGGACAGCACATTCATCTTCATTATTATTCAAGAAACAAAGCCTCCTTGGCCCCCGTGGCAGCTTTTCCTAGATGGCAAAACAAAAACCCTTCTCTTCCTTCACTCTTGCTGATTCCCTTAACCAGAAGGGCAAAATGTTACACCCTTCTGCACTATCAAAGACTGTGGTACTAGAAAAAAGGAACACTACTGGAAAAAGGAAGGTGGGGCTGAGAAAGGGAGGGAAGGAGAGAGGAAGGGAAAGGAAGGAGAAAGGAAGGGGAAAGGAAGAGAGAAGAGGGGAGGGGAGGGGAGGGGAGGGCAGGGGAGGGGAG
>PVKP010006651.1:0-49334 GCA_004027715.1 Plecturocebus donacophilus | reverse complement strand
AGTTGAATAGTTTTGAAATAGATGGTCTTTTGATTCCCTTCCAGCTGTCATATCTTCTGTGTCTACAGTGGCTAGAATATTATTTAGTAAGTGACTAATTCTTCTAAGCAGTGATTTATTTGTGGTGAACAATGATTTCTTTGTTCACCACAAATAAATCACTGCTTAGAAGAATTATGAAGGGGTGTGTATCTCTCTCTCTCACGTATGCAGAGAAACCTGAGAAAAAAGTAACTCAATACAAATATACCTTACACTCTGTCATATAAAATACCCCTCAAAACTGGATCTTTCTAGAATGCTTCCCAGGACTGAAGGAGCTCACTTTTAAAGGCACCTCTCGTGGCCCCTTTTGTAAAATGAATGATCACCTGGTAATCCAGCTGTTTTGTAACATACTCTCCTCACCTCCTGTCTAGATGGTTGCACTGCCTCATGTTGTCCATTGTAAGAAGAGCATCAGATTGTCTTTCTAAAACAACTTATGATCATATAACTTTGGGCTTAAAAACCTCAGTTACTCTCTATTGCTATTATTATTTTCTTTTATTATTTTCTACCTCCATAGAACCTTCCAAAATTACCCCAAAGCCACAGAAATCCTGTCCCCTCTGAGCGCTTGGCATCTCCAATCACTCTCTAGGAAGCGGCACTTCTTTCATTCCTTCCAGGGGTTCCAAGTCCTTGGGACACTAGTGTGCCCTAACACATATTCTTTGATTCTTTTTGGATGTCTCAGCCTGGCGCCCAGGCTGGCATGCAGTGGTATGATCATGGCTCACTGCAGCCTTGACCTCCCAGGCTCAAGCAATTCTTCCATCTCAGTCCCCCAAGTAGCTGGGACTACAGTTGCATGCCACTATGCCCTACTGATTCTTTAATTTTGTTTTGTTTTTGTAGTGATGAAGTCTTGCTATGCTGTCCAGGCTGGTCTCAAACTCCTGAGCTCAAGCAATCATGCCTGCCTCAACCTCCCAAAATGCTGAAATTACAGACATGAGCCACTGCACTCAGCCTATTGCCTGTATTATAAGCCTGAGGCTCAGCCTGGCTCCAGGGACCTTTATAAAATGACTCCAAGGTATTTTTTCACCTCATCTCCCACCACTCACTCATATGTCCTCCAGTTCACCTCTCTGTCCGACCTTCACTGATCTTAAACCCGTTCTCTTATGCTGCCCAAATACCTTCCTCCCTCTTAGCCACTAACGTACAAGCTCCTTGGCTTTTAACTCACTGTTTTCTTAGCTACCTTCATGGGATCTTCCAAAATTACTCCTAACCCACAGAAATCCCGTCCCCTCTGAGCACTTGGCACCCCCAATCACTCTCTAGGAAGTGGCATTTCTTTAGTTCCTACCAGGGGTCACAAGTCCCTGGGACACTAGCATGCCCTAACACATCAGCTCACAAAGAAGAAGCCTGGTGCATTTAGAGTATATTGGAGATTAGGAAAGAAAAGAGGACAAGATAGGGATTTCTTTCTCAGCCCAGAGCTGTTTAGATGTGAAGATAAAAATACTGGAAAAAGTAGACACAGGCCAATACCTTAATGCTCTGCAGAGTCTCCAATGTGGAGAGGATAGTGACATTTGGGAAGGTGTCCTTAGCTTGCTGTGGAGGGAAACATAAGAACAGACATAAGCAATCGGTATCCCATGTTCTCCTGAGATGCAAAATGTAATAAGAAGGAACTCATTTTCAAGCTAAGATGCAAGGGGAGGCATGCCCATCACCACACCTTTACCCCAACTCATACTCACGATAGCTCTTTTGATTTCTTGGAAACTCTCTTCTATATGGTGCATGTCTGTGGAAATCAAACATCTCCTGAGACTACGGCTGTCCACGGAGCACAAGATCAGCACTGTACCCAGGAGCCAGAGGGAAACACACTGTAACTTCATGCCTGCAGAAAGGGGAGGAAGTCAGCTGTCCAGCCAAGGGTGGAGGGTAGTAGAAGAGAAGACCCTCGATTGATACCCCCCTCCAATCTCAAAGGCAGGCCAGGCGGCATACAAGAGAACAAGACTAAATACTTCAGCCTTGAGGAGTTTCAGAGACATGTGTCTCCTTCTCTGGTCTTCTTGAATCAACTGGATATGGGTTCTTCCACACCACCTCCACCCTAGAAACCACGATACAACACTCCCTTAAGTCCCAGGAAGCATACTCGTGTGCATATAACTCTCCTATGACTCAACGCAGCCTACTTTGTCAACAGGGGTGAAAAGCATTGTTTTTAATAAATTAAATAGGAAAAGCAGGATAAATTAAATAGGAAAAGTAAGATGTCCTAGGAATTGGGCAACAGATGTGAAAAACCATAAAAGCGCACTTGGTTTTTGATGTTTGCCTCTGAAATAAATGACACGCTTTTACTATAAACCTCAAGAGTGTACCTGCTTAAAATCATTTGTTTGACGCCAGCTAGGCTAGAGAGGATGGGAAAGGGAGGCACAAGCCATCTTCTATAACTAATTAGCCACAGTGAGGAGCTGGGGGAAGAAGCCAGTGGTAGAGGGCAACTTGGCAACTTCCCATCCATCACCCGCTGAGCCAAAGGGTACGGGGCCCATGTTTGCAGCTAGCTGCTTCCCAGGCAGGGCCAGACCCTGAGATGTTTGCCGCCTCGTCTCTTTCTCTTACCCTTCTTGCCTCTGTCTTTCCTGCTGCCTCTTCATTTAACCACTTTATATTATGCCATAGAATGCACACAGAGAAAAGCACATAAAATATAACGGTACAGCTTATGGAGTTATCTTTGCTTTCCCCCAAATCTGCACCAGCTTACAAATACAGCGTAGTCTTAATGCATGTCTTATGACAACATGTGACTAGAGCAGCCCTCTGCCATGCACCCTGCATGGTGCCCACTGAGATCTCCTATTTCCAGCTGTGTGTGCCTAGGTAAGTGTGTCAGGCGTGGCTGTGGAGAGGAGGGCATCAGACACTGGGAGGCAGCTGCGGGGACTGCAAAGCTGTCATTAGAGTTGCCGTAACTCACGCGTGTGAGTGTGAACTCCAACTGCCCCCACTCCCCACGCCTTCCTCAGGATTCCCATCTCCTTCTCTGGAAAGGCAGGAAACAGCAAATCCTGTTCAGAAACCATTTTTGCCTTGTCTCTCCTTAAGATGACATCATTCCCAGGGAACAGACAGGTGTATGTTGAGACCTCACCACGTGGCAAGCATTAGGGCAAAGAGCTCCTTTCCTCTTTTTTCAACCTTTCTTTCTGGCTAAACAAGGATAGACCCCATTGCCAGGGAAGTTTGTGGAGAGTCTCCCAGAGTTCTGTCCCCTCTAAAGGCTACTGGTGTGCTTCAAGAAAGCCAAGTAAGAGAGTGTGGGTTTTCTTCTGACAAGATAACTCTCAGAAGCAGTGGGATATTGCCTGCGCATCCCAGGCCAGGAGCCTCACGCGTTTTGAAGAGGAGAAAGATGCCTCCCTTAGCTTGGTGAAGCAATTCCAGACATTTTGGCTGATTCAGATATTAGTAGTAGGTCACATTTATCCTACGTGCCATGTGCACTGGGCACGGTGCCAAGTATTTTACCTAATTTTCTCATTTAATGCTCACAACCACCCTGTGAGGTGGGCTCTATTTCTATTCTTGTTTTACCAAGAAAGTGAAGTAACCTGCCCAAGCCAGGGTTTGAGGGAAGGTGGACCAGTCCCCGAGCCGGCTCTCTCTAATGCTACTCTGCTTACAACACTGCTTCCCTCTGGTATCACAGCCTGCAATCCCGGTAGCCTCCCTGACACCAGACAGACAGGAACCCATTTCTGAACCAGTGGTGCTCCCTACATTTAAAAAGATATTTCATACTGCAAAAGATTAAAAAATGATAACACATATAGTGCCCAACACAGTTCTTGGAACAGAAAAGCATTAGATCCCTTACCTTTCTCTCCTTCCCTCCTTCCTTCCCACTCTCTATCTCTTCACATTGAAAATAAGATCCTAGAAAGTTCGCCTCCTCTATAGAGTACCCGTCCCATTCTACCAAACGCCCAGCACCTGAGCATCATGGCCGCACACAGTGGTGACAGGTCACCTCCCTGCGGCCGTGAAGGTGGGGGGCTAGCACGGCGGTGCATATGAGCCGCTGATGATGCGCAGCATGAGCCTCACCTCTCACTTGGTGTTTGCCGGCTGCTTCTCGGGTCTCCTCTCCGTGCTCTCTGCCATTTGGAAAGGGCTGGTCATTTTTATTCAGGTGGATAAGAGGAAATGCTGTCAAGGTTTGCTAGGCGGATCCACCTTGGGGAAATCGTTTTTCCCCTTGTTTTCTTAGTATCTTATTTCCTTAATTGTTTTCTTTCTTAAGATACAGCTGATTAATCATTATTATGAAATGCCTCTTTCTTCTGGGTCTTGACATGTAGCTTCTAGGAAAGTAAACTCCCTATCTCCATGTAAATGAGAATTTTTTGGCAATTCTATGCCCATGCAGAAAAATCTAAGTTAGGTCCCTTTCCTTTCACATTACCAACTGTGCCATAGCTCTCAGGAAAGTGACCTAACTTAGGCAAACTCAGGAAAGCACTCTCAGGCAGCCACACCCTGCAAGCAGCCAGCCCATGAGGCTGTACAGGTGCCTCTGGCTGTGACATGATCCAGCTCTCCAATGCCTCAGGCAGCTATGAGTGTCTGCCATGTGCCAAGCACTAGCTGACTGCGTTACCTGCATTGTTTTATTGAACTTCATGGGGAACATTTTTCCCCCTCATAAAGCATGGATTTCTTTGCACATCCTCTTTCCCCTTCATCTTGTCCCCTGGAGGGTTCTCTCATTCTTGATTAATGCAGAGAGAGAAAGAAAATGAGACTGGAAAGAAGAGAGGTTTAAGAGCAGCCAGTGTCAGAGCCAGGACCTGAAATCCTTACTCTTGAGCTAGAAGACTCTCTATCTAAATTATCTTTTTACATAAACTCTTTACCATGAAGTTCTCTAGGGATCAGGGTTTGGGGCAATGAAAACATAGGGTATAAACAGTTTCTTCCCATTAAATACAATTTCTAGGAGGTGATTCGTTTGGACTGAGTTACTGCACTAGGCCAACAAGCCAAACCAAAGAGGAGTCGCTCATGCTGAATGAAGTTCCACACCACCACGCTGAAACTAAATTGTTTATCTAACCTTCTGAGAGATCAGGAGAGAGAAAGAAAATAGCCAAATCCTCAAACAAGCCAGTTTTAGTCAGCATATAAGGAAGTCTCCTCTGCTCTAACCTTTACAAGGAAAGTAACTTTAAAATGACCAATCTGCTTTTTGTTCTCTGTTTCTGCTTCCTCCAGCCGTTTTCTGCCTATAAAGCCACACTCCTCTGTCAGCTCATGGGACCCCTCATCCTATTTTTATAAAATGAGATGTTGCCTGATTCTAGAATTGCAAATAAAAGCCAATTACGATCTTTAAACTAAATATATTATAATTTTGTCTTTTGACATCCCCAAACACAGACTCCCAGAATAAATGGAGCTTATTTTTAACCAAATGAAGTGACCTGGGGATGAGGTGCGATTATGAGACCCCCATCGGGCTGGTACAAACTCTGCAGCCAGACTGGGGAGACAGAGAGGGCAGCAGGGCAATGGCAGAGAAGGAAAAGGCACAGGAAGGATGGGAGCCTTTTATGGGACAGATGCAAGGGAAAGAAACCCCAGGGACTTGATGTCTTGTGGTCCAGCATCTTGGACATAATAAAATGGTAAATGTTGAGGGATGTGGTCGACTATAGTACTTCACAGTGTAGTTCTAGATTTAAATCCTGGCTTTCTCTCTCTTCTCTTCTCTTCTCTTTTGTCCCTTTCTCTTCTTAGTAGCATACCACAGCTCTCAGGAAGGTGATCTAACCTGGATTTTTCTGTATAGACATGGAATTGCAAAAAATTCTCATTTGCATGGAGATGGGGGGTTTATTTTTTCCAGAAGCTGCATGTCAAGACCCAGAAGAAAGAGACATTTCATAATAATGATTAATCATCTATACATTAAAGAAGAAATAAAACAATTAAGGAAATAAGATGAGGGTGTGGCCAGCCAGGCTTAGAGAGGGTACCATGCCTAGTGCCTTCTATGGGAATAAAACTCCATGGAGTTGAGCAATATGTGACCTTATCACAGAGTCTGGATGAAATGCATTAGGTCTATAGACATTGGACAAGCTACTTAAAGCCTTTCTAAAGCTCCATAAAATAGGTAAAATAAACTGCGAGTATTTGAATGAGCTAATGGACCTATATCATCGTAAGTGCTCCTTAATAAATATTATGTATTTCTATGCCAGTCACCTGGAAAAGGAGAAGACGCCTTTGTTAGGAGCTAATGGACATCTTTCTGCTCCTTTGGAGAGAGGGCAAAGAGCTGCTCTTGATCTCAGGAATCTCCCCTAACCCCCACCCCTGTTTCTCCCAGAGAGGTTGGATGGAGGGAGGTGGGTGCTGTTTTCCCAGCAGGGCCTGAGCTGCCTGGCCCAGAGACCCTCTGCACATGTGAGAGGAGCAGCCCAGAGCCCAGGCGCACATGTGAGAGGATTGCAACACTATCCGTGCTCAGTCTCGCTCCACATTCACCGCTGTACTCAGACCATGTATTCTGACCCAGCTTTCATTTCAGGGCAAATATGTCATATCAGGAAGCTTTCAGGGAAAGGGAAATAGTGATGTGTTTATAGCTCTGCTTCCAGCGTGCAGTATATCATAATCGCTGGTACTGCAAGCTGGGTTGACTGGCTCTGCTTTCTATGGCTGTCAGACTGAAGGCAAGCCACCGAATCTCAATGCCTGTTTATTCATCTGTAAAATGGTACAAATCCTGTCTACTGCACATTCACCATGTAGGCACAGCATGAAGATGAAGTGATTACATGTAAGTCCTCAGCACAGTACCTGGCACATAATAAGCAATTTGAAAATTATGACATTTGTTATCAATGTTACAGTTCCCTTTAGAGCTCCTAGATCAGGAAAAGGGGGGAACAATGAGAAATAAATTCTCTTCATCTTAAGCCTTACTGACTGACCCCTAATATCAAAGATAAGAATATAGATTGAGATAGAATGGCATCTTTCCCAGGATTGCAACGAAATTATGAGTCTGGTCTCCAGACATAAGATTGCATCTAGTCTTAGAATTGGGACTTCTGGGACCAATGGACCCACCATTGAGATATCAGAGCTCAATTTTCCACTTGTTAAATAGGGAAGCAGGAAAATGTGAAGGAAGATTGGCAAGCCAGAGTGGAATGCTCTGAGTCTGATATGTACTGGACACAGCTCTCTCATGCCTTCCAATTCCTTATCCCTACCCAACATGCACTCCAACTTCATGAATTTTTCATAGTGATGCCAGGGCAATTTCCTTCCCATAAAATAATGGATCCTGGACATTCCTAAGTACTGAGTCCTGGAGTACATGTAAAAATTGTGTAATTCCAGAGGGTACCATGCCTGTTGCCTTTTATGGGAATGAGGCTCCACGGAGTTGAGCAATGTGTAGCTCTACTGCAGGATTTGGATGAAATGCATTAGATCTATATGAGTAATTTTGGTTAGATTTGAGAAAGAACCTATCATTATGAGGACTATAAAACACTAAGAAGTACGACAGAGAACAAATTTATAAAAGAAAGAAATATTACTGATAATGATGGATGGATATTTTATTTGGAAAGCTAATAGGAATTTTAAAACAGAATATATAAATGTTTAAATGTCTTGGTAAATATATCTAGAGCATAATGATATGTGTGAAACTGTGTATAGCTTTGAAAATAAAACAAAAAAAAAATAAGAAAAAGAATTGGGAAATTTAAACCTAAAAATGTTTCTCATTTTTCTTCTTTTCTTTTCTTTTCTTTTCTCTCCCTTTCATTCCTCATTGGGTTTGGTTCTCCTTTGTTGTGATATTTGGAAATGAGGGTCAGAAAGAACCCTGTTCAATGTTCCCATTATAGCAACGAAGAGATAGAGAAGTGAACCAG
This sequence comes from Plecturocebus donacophilus, assembly GCA_004027715.1. Classification (NCBI taxonomy): domain Eukaryota; kingdom Metazoa; phylum Chordata; class Mammalia; order Primates; family Pitheciidae; genus Plecturocebus; species Plecturocebus donacophilus. The sequence continues at coordinate 41,343 of PVKP010006651.1, read as the reverse complement.
CCCTCCCTGGTACAGCAAGGAGGCGGCACGACTGCTTTCAAACCTCCATCTCCTCACCTCTGGCTCAGCGTCCTTTCTAACCCATGCCGCCCTTTCATTCTGGGATCAGGTAAAGTGGAAAGGAACTTGTGAGGGACCTCAAGCCCATTCAGTAGGGGAGGTGATGTAACTCTCCCAACCCAAGCTGTTCTGACTTGTCATTACCCAGGAAACTGATGACCTAAGGAAATCCAAACCGACCACTCCTGTGCTCCTGGGGAAGGAAACACAAATCCATCTTGGGCACCTATACCACTTCAGCCTGTACTTTCTTCTCTTCCTCCTTTTTTGCCCACAGGGCTCTCAGTCAAAGCCTGTTCATCTAGAGCCTCAGATCCTGGTTGACACATCTTATGTCAATGGGCTCTGTGACTCAAATGTCATGAAAGAGCCTCAGTGGAGATGGGATAGAGGGATTGCAACTGATGTCTCCCCATTCCTCTCCTGAACAATCCACTCTTCCCTAGGCAGATATACTTTCTAAAATGCAAACCCAGTCTTGGAACTCTCCAGTCTAAAACTCCCAGCATGACGCCCTGGGGCCTCCCAGTAGCAGAAAATCTGCTCCCCACAGCATCCAGACCCATCACAGCCTGGACCTTGCCTGCATTTTCCACCTCATCTCTCTTGCAGAGCTCCCACACCTCACAGGCTCATCTTACCTAGAAAGCTCCCCTGGCTCTTCTACCTTACAAACGCCAACCTGACTTTCAAGACCTAGCTCTGATGTGACTTCCTTTGCGAAGCTTCTCTCCTCTTCTTTTCCTCTCCCCGCTCCTTTTCTCCTCCCCACTTCAAGCCTGGTTGAGTTGACCACTGCTTTCTCTTTTTATATTCCCACTGGATACAAGATGCACATTTAACTTGGAACTTCACATGAAAACATTTCAGTGTTTATCTACCTGAAATTCCAGGTTAACTGGATGTCTTGCATTTGTATTTGCTAAAGCTGGAAACTGTTATAGCTCATACAATTAAGTGGGGAGGGTCCTTTTAAGAAGTTGAATTCTGGGTAGGTGCAGTGGCTCACACCTGTAGTCTCCGCACTTTGGGAAGCCAAGGTGGAAGGATCCCTTGAGGCCAAGTGTTGAAGACCAGTGTGGGCAACAAAGCGAGACCACAGCTCTACCAAAAAAAAAAAAAAAAAAAGCTGGATGTGTTAGGACACACCTGTAGTCCCCGAGTGCACCTGTAGTCAGGAATTTGAGGCAGGATGATTGCATGAGGTCAGGAGTTGAAGACCGCAGTCTGCCATAATTGCACCGATGCACTCTAGCCTGAGCAACTTAGTGACACCCCATCTGGGAAAAAAAAATTGAGTTCAAAAATAGAAGTACAAAGTCAGAGACAAAACTAAATGTTTATTTAGAAAGAGAAATTACAACAAACTACAAATTCATGAAAGCTAACAAATACCACAAACACCATAAAATCCAGGAAGAAAAAAAACCAACATTTTATTTATTAACTCCTGATGACTTTTTGTCAGGGAGAACGAGAGAACAGTATTGGGTCCAAATGTTTGTATACCTTTCACTCCAATTTCTAACAATTTTGTCAGGAGTTAATTAATTTAAGAAGAAGAGAAGTTTCCTTCTTCTATGACAATACTTTTTTTTTACTGTTATTTTCTATAAAGAGAATAAAAAGATATTCAGTCTTTCCTTTTTATGGTTGTTTCCATCAGCTTACCTCAATGGAAGGCTAAGATTTAATTATTTCATAACACTCCATACAAACCTGTTATTCCTTTCCCTGATCCCACCAACATAAACATATCATGCCGGCACCTCTTTCTAGACAATGTGTCACCCACATTGACCCAGGGAGGTATCAGCTTTGGGAGAAGGCAGACTCCTACTCTCTTGTAGCCTTGTGTCTCTGGGAGAACCAGAGAATGGTATTGGGTCCAAATGTTTATACACCTTTCTCTCCAACTTCTAACATTCCTCATGGCCACACACTCAAGATATTGCCAGAAAAGAGGATCCCAATCTAGACCTTAAGAGTGGGTTCTTAGATCTCACACAGGAAAAAGTTGGAGCACAGAGAAAGAAGCAAGTTTATCGGAAACTACTCTATTAGAGAGAAGGGCATGCCCAGGGAGCAGGAGGAAGAATGCCTGTCATTTAGCAGTGTCTCTGCTTGTGAGAAACTATACGGAGCTATGATTACACCTGGAATGTGCAGATGTGCTCACTAACGATAGGGACTGTTGGTGCTCTAGTGACCATTAATCCTTCAACCTTCCCGTTGTTGCTGTCTGCTCATTGACGATATCTCTGAGTAAAGTGGGCTGCACTTGGGACATCTGGACATTCTGCAGGCTTGATGGGAGATGTCCTGTATGGCCATCAATCTTCTGTAACTATAAGTGGTGGTCAGCTTAGAATGTGGCTATTTTCAGATCATAAAGCATTAACCCTATAGTGCCTTGTGAGTGCCTAGCTACTCACTTTAGGATGGAGTCACTCCAGTCATGTTGTATTAAAGCAGAGGCCTAGTAAGCAGTAGTTCCTCTAACAAAATTCATAGACTGAAAGAGTAGACTCATGCTAATAGCTACTAAGTACTGAGCACATTTGCCTGCCCAGGGTCCATGTTAAGCACTATATGCATTATCTCTTTTCATCTTCATACCTATTCCATGAGGTCAATGCTATTTTTGTGCCCATCATTTTGGATGAGGAAGATGAGAATTGGAGCTATTAAGTATTTCACCCAAAGACACCCAGGTGGGGTGTGGCATAGCTGGGTGCAGTCATAGGCAGCCCACTTCAGCTCTTCACTACACCAGACATGAAGGAGCATCTAGCCCAGCCTTCTCATTTACAGATGAGGAAACAGCTGAGGCCCAGAGAGAAGAGTTTTGCCCAAAACCAGACAACTGAGTAGTAGTGGAGTTGGGACTGGAGGCCACATCCCTGAACCCTCAGTCCAGAGCTGTTTCCATTCACAGAATCTTTGTCTCCTCCTCTCACTTCAAACTCCCTCCCTTCAGAAACAGGCATCTCTTCCCTCAAAGCAAAGGAGCAGCAGAATGGCAAATGGCATAGAGGCTGGCTTAAGAGTGTCCTTCCCAGCTGACAAGTCCAGGTGTGTCAGGAGAAACTCTGATTCTATGGAAATTGGATGTGGTTTTCCCCTTATTGTTAAAATAAATCATTTCAGTTGAAAAGAGCTTCTCCCATGGGTACAGGAAGCCAGGGAGTTCCTGGGAAGGGCTTCACCCCAGAGCCCTGGGAAGAGGAGGGGGTGGACTGGAGGCTGCTGGATGGCTGCAGAGTTACAGAAAGCAGGTACCAGAGCAAGATCTGACCCATCTGAAATACTAAAGAGGTAAGGGGAGGCCAGGGACAAGGACCACATCTTGCATCCACATTGTTTCCCAGAAGAAACCCCACTCAGCTGCCTTCTCCCTTGCTACCATCCCAGCTCCTCAGATCTTGTCCATTCAGAAAACCAGTGTTGTAGCTCAGACTTTCTTTCCCAGAGGGTTTTCTTCCCTGGGTTAGCTAAATCTCCACCATGTTAAGTGGAGAAAGTCATTCAATATGGCAGGCCAAATAGAAGCCAGCCATCAGCATCTACTTAGAAGAGAGCTAGGATTTGTAGTTTAGGGCTAAAACTCAAAGCAAGGTACAATTCCTCTAGGAATTCTTCTCTCACTGTCCTCACTGCATTATCTTCTCCTTGGTCTCCCCTCAGCCCTTGTGGACTTATTTTGATCTCTGCTCACTTTCACTTTAGATTGTTTGGGCCACTCTGTAGTCTCTCTCCTATCAGACTTGAAGGTGGAGGGAGGCTGAGACCGTGTCTCCCAAGCAGAGGGTGTATAACAGTTAATGGCCAGATGGCCCCTTTGTTAAGTCAGTCTCAGTTTGGGAACCTAAGGTCAAGCTCTGGTTTGAATATAGACTCCACAAGGTCAGGGATCTTGTCTATGCTGTTCATCACTTTATCCTCAAAAATTTATGAAGCACCCAGTATGTGCTTCATAAATGTTTGTTGAGTGAATGAAAAAAATAACAAGGAATGAGACCTTACAAAGGCAGGGACAATCGTGTGGTTCTTTGGTGTCTTCTCACATCCACCTTCATGGGGTTTTGGCAAGTTCCACATGAACAGCCTGCCTGCTAAGCTGGGTTCCTGGTGGGGAGGAGACACTGGGTCCAAGCTGTAGAGACATTATTCTTCTATGCCCCTTTGGTGAAGCCCTTCCAGAGAAAACTTAGAAAGGTCAGGTCCCAAGAGTCTACATGCTTTTCTCCCAATATTCAACATCACTAGATTCAGAAGGGGTTGGAGACAGGCAATCCTGATTGTTGAAGAGTTAAATTATAGTCTTTTTTCTTCCAGGGTATGTACCTAGTTTGAAGATTAAACAAAATATGGTATCAGAAGAAAAAGTTTTGATCTTGATATCTCATAGATATTGAAGGGTTATCAAGCCAGGAGAAAGAAAAATTCAAGTTGGCCAACTTCATCAAAGGCAAATTCATTATTTTGGCTAGCAGCCTTGAAGCGCAGTAACAATTAAGCACATTTTAAGTACCAGAGTAACTTGCCATCACTAAAGCTTTTCCTGTAGCGTGATCAATGTTTAAATACAGAAAGAGTTACTTATGCACCAACTACAGGTCCAAGATTTCTGATTCATTTATTTGAGAAGTTGATTCAATATATGGAATCCCTCTCCCCACAAAAATGTACACATATGCAAACTTTCCTTCTGATGTCTTTCTAAGAACGCCTCAGGAGTCCATGAACTCTAAATTAGTAACATTAAAAGACCTGGATTCAAGAATCCAAGCACAGTAGCTCATGTCTGTAATCCCAGCACTCTGGGAGGCTGAGGGGGGCAGGTCACCTGAGGTCAGGAGTTCGAGAACAGCCTGGCCAACATGGTGAAACCCCGGCTCTACTAAAAATACAAAAGTTTAGCTGGGCATGGGGATGGGCGCCTGCAATCCCAGGAGGCTGAGGCAAGATAATCACTTGAACGCAGGAGGCGGATGTTGCAGTGAGCTGAGATCATGCCACTGTACTCCTGCCTGGGCAACAAGAGAGAAACTCCGTCTCAAAAGAAAAAAAAAAAAAAAAAGACTTGGATTCCGGTCTCACTTTGATACCTGCTGGCTGTAAAACTTTAGACAAATCAATTAATCTCTCTGTGCCTCAGTTTCCTCATCCAGAGAAATAGGAGTGATAATTTCTGGCCTACTCTTAATAGCTATATGATCTTGGGCAAACCAGATCAGTCTACCTTCCATTAGCCTCAGTTTTCTCATCTATAATATGTGGCAAATGAGGTCCAGACAGTATAACATACAGAAAACTCCTAGAAGAAGGAGGAAACTCCATACGTGTTTTTCAGTCTGCGTTCGCAAGAAACATAAACTTTACTCACTGGGGAGAGTCTATGTTTTCCTCTATTCCATCAGTACTCTTCTTATTCACAAATAGCATCTATCCATCACTTTATGCTTTCCAGGGCATTTTCACATACAACACTATGTCACACTCAGAATTCCATGTTAACAGGGAAGATGTTCCATATCAATAGGGAAGATGTCCTCCTCTCTTCAGATGGGAAGGCCAAGGCTCAATGATTGAAGTTCAGCTAGAGCTAGAACTCAGCATACCTAGGCATCTTAATTCGGTCCCGGTCTCCTCCCTGCCTTCCCCATGGGGCAGCAGCTAGTGTTGCCCTCTGCTCGGGGGCCCCAAACCTCTGGAGATAAATAATCTGCTGATATCAAGGGACAATGCTGGGGTCAGCAGCAGGGGCAGCAGTATGGCCCCTCAAAACACTCAGGACCATTTCTTGGCATGAGACTCATGGTTGAGAATGTTCTTTCCCTATGAAGACACGGCGATCCTGTTAGAACTGAAACTTGCTCTAGTCACATCCTTCTTAAGATGGAGGGAAGCAGGGCCTCCACCCCCATGGCTTTGAGCTTGGAGAATTCTCTCGGCAGGAACAGCCTGTGAAACCTCCAAGAGGCCTTGGGAGGCCGAGAAGCCCTCCCATCACACACTACTTATTCCCTGCATTTCTTACCCGTTCTTATCCTTCAGTGGCAGCTCCTCCCCTCCAGACAATGGAAAGTGCTATGTTTATTTAATAACATTTTCTTTTCTTAGCCATTAGAAAAGTAATCCTTGCTCTGGTATGAAAAAATTATAGAGAATACAAAAGTAAAATAGATAATGGAATGAAAAATAGAAGGAAAGAAAAAACGGTCATCCACAGTCATTCTATTCAGGAATAATCTTGGTGTCTTTCTTTTCTTTTTCTTTTTTTTTTTTTTTTGAGATGGAGTCTCACTCTGTCGCCCCAGGCTGGAGTGCAGTGGCACAATCTTGGCTCACTGCAACCTTCGCCTCCTGGGTTCAAGTCATTCTCCTGCCTCAGCCTCCCAAGAAGCTGGGACTACAGACGCATGCCACCATGTCCAGCTTTTTTATTTTTTTTATTTTTTGTAAAGACAGGGTTTTACCATGTTGGCCAGAATGGTCTCGATCTCCTGACCTCTTGATCTACCCACCTCGGCCTCCCAAAGTGCTGGGAATACAGGCATGGGCCACCACACCCAGCCATCTTAATGTCTTTTATAACTTGGATCAACTAGAAAAAAAATGTTTAGGCCAGGTGCAGTGGCTCACGCATATAATCCCAGTACTTTGGGAGGCTGAAGCTGGTGGACCACTTGAGGTCAGAGGTTCAAGACCAGCCTGGCCAACATGGCAAAACTCCATCTCTACTAAATATACAAAAATTAGCCACGCACGGTAGTGCATGCCTGTAATCCCAGCTACTCAGGAGGCTGAGACAGGAAAATCACTGGAACCTTGGAGGTGGAGGTTGCAGTGAGCCAAGACCACACCATGCACTCCAGCTCAGGTGACAGAGCTAGATTTCATCTCAAAAAAAAAAAAAAAAAGCAAAGAAAAAGAAAAAGAGAAAAAAAAAGGATCCATGCAATGAAATAGAACCCTAGGCCCTAACCCCAACAAGACCTGAGCCCACCCTGGTCACTTACACATTCATTCAACTGGGCCCCTACAACAAGCCAGGCCCTGCATTAGGTTTGGGGGACAGTGAACTGGACAGCAGGGCCGGGAGCCCACAGGCCTCACAGTAGTAGGAGAGACAGGCCATTGAACAGTTGTCATGATCACTGTCATCAGTCAAGAGCTGGGCTCTGGGCTAAGCATTTTCAATATATTAATTTATTTAATCCTTACAACCTTGTGAGAGGGTACTATCTTTAGCCACACCACACAGATTGATAAAACAAGCTAAAAGAGTTTAAACACCTGGACAAGGTTGTCGAGCTTGTAAGTGAGGAGCTGAGATCCAGACCCACAGAGACTGACTCCGGAATGGAATGAGGGTTATAAGGATCAGCAGAGGCCTCTCTAAGGAAGTGAGGTTTAACCTGAGACATGGCGGAGAAGCCTAAGTAGGACATCTCAACTCCATGCTTTCCTCCATATCATCCACCAGCCTCCAGCCTTCTCCTCCAGGATTCTTGAACCAACTTTGCCCGTAGCTGTGGCTCTTCATGGGCCCCACAGCTGCCATTCCCACTTCTCTTGCTTCTCAGCCCTTCTACCCAGGGGTGTTTCCCCATCACCCCTCTCCACTTCCCCACTTGATGCAAGCCTCTTACCCAGGCCCCTGCCCCATTCATTCTCTCAGGGCATCTTGGAAATTCCCCTTTCCCCCAGCTTAGAATAATTTCAGGCTTAGCCCAGAACCCCGAGTTTTCCCAGCACCAAATATTAATCACAGTTCAGGCTAAAACTGCTGTGCACAAGTTCCTCCAAATTCCAGACAAGGTGAGGCATGAACGTGATGAGAGAACTCTGGGACTTTTCGGCTTCCGGCTACCCCAGAAAGGCAGGGCAAGAACAAGGCGTGTGGGAACTTGAAGAACCTGGACACCTTCTCCAAATTAAGGTGCAGACCAAACCCTCTCTCATAGTGTAAGGAGCTTTCATTTTAGTGGGTGGCTTTCCTTCCAAATCTTGGATGTCCTTTAGTGGGCCAGCCTTCCCACAAAGGACATCCTGGGGGATGGTAGCTGTTGATCCCAGGGTGGCGACATACCAGAGCACTGTGTCCCTGAACTTCTCCCTTTCATTAACCCTGCTGTGCCTGGGGAAGCTGAGAAGCACCTGGCTGGTGGTGATCCCGGCATCCACCTGCTGCAGTGGAAGCCAACAGGAGTGAAGCTGATGGGGCTAGAGCAGGGACTGAGCCTTTGCCAAGAGAAAGACACACACTGTTAGTCTGGAACACACTTTCTCTTCCAGAGGATTCCTCCCAGGGAACTCCCAGAGGAGGAGGAAATGGCCTCCAGGAGGGTGCCAAGGTCATCCAAGGTTCCTGTCAAAGAAAAACCCTAATGGGAGAGCAAAAAGAACCTTTGGCAAAGACAGCCCTACACCTAAAAGCCACAGGCATAGTAACAATGATAATAGCAACAATGAATACTTATATGGTGCTTACTATGTGCGAGACACTGCTCCAAATGCTTTACGGACTTGAATTCATTTAATCTTCTGTCGAGTAGAACCTGCTTCACGGAGGCCCTTTACAGGTGCCAGGTCCTGTTGCTAATCTGGCATTTTGATAGCATCATTTTAACTTACAGAATCTGTCACATTACTCACTGATTCAACAGACTGAGCACTTACTATACCTTACACACTATGCTATGGTCTGAGAATACAAAATGACAACAGTTTCATCCCCAGAAGAGCAGATAATCTCATGGGAGAGACAGACAAATAAAGAGGATAATCCATTACAGTGGGATAAATGCTTTGACAAGGGGAAATAAAGCGTAGTAATGCAAATCAAGGTGTGTGGGAAGGCTTCTAGGTAGAGGTGACACCTTGGCTGAGTCTTTGAGGATACATGGAAAAGGACAGGCGCACTGGATGGGGGCCTAGAGATGGTCAATGATGGCACACTGTGGGAAATACATGTTGGTCAATGTGGGCAGAGTTTGAAAGCAGGGTGGGGAGGGGGCAGCAGGAAGCCGTGAGAAAAGCTGGTGAGACTCTCAGAGTTGTGCTGGAGGAGACTCGCCGTGCCAGTCCCCAGCTGTTCTGTAAGCCCAGCCGATGCCACAGGAAAGTAGAGGCCAACTGTTGTTACCTGGCCATGCTCACATTTCAAATTCATGAGCAAATAAATGATTGCTATTGTTTGAAGCCACCATTGTGGGATGATTTGTTTTTCAGCAACAAATAATCAAACAACCACTTTAGAGGTGAGGGCAGCAAGAAGGAGAGCTGAGTAGGAAGGACAAGCAACCACACTGGTGCCAATAGCCTGATCCTTCTAGTCCTCATGTTTGGTTAGAAACAAACATTGTTTGGCTAACATCTGGAAGCCACTTATAATCAATATAAGATTCTAGATGGTGCTAATAGGTCTTTAGGCTCCAAATGCACTTATCCCCCAAAATCTGGAGATAAGAACAGAAATGGGTTGGTATGCTGGTAGCTTGAAGGTTACAAACTGGTAAACTGATGTCAACTTCAAGTGAGAGGGTTTCTAATAGCTGACCACAGGCCTCCATCCTTTCCCTCAACTTAGAAATGATTTTTATCGATCACTCAGATGAAGTTTAGGGGGCCATATTTTTCAAAGTCACTAAATACATGAAGCTGGGAAGGCGAATGAGCATACGAAACGACAGGATGAGGCTCCTAAAATATTTTGACAATCTGGAGCAATAAGCTTAATCCAACAAGATAAAATTTAGGGGGGATAAATACAAGACTCTGTGGTTGAATATGAAAAGGATCCTTCACAAGCATAGAAGGAAAGAGGTATGGCCTAGTCACAGGAGATATGAGACCCCCCTAAGAATTCAGGCGTTAGGGTTAGATGGACATAGCTTTACATGTTAGGTGCAACAGTTAGTAACCGAGCCTTGGAAGATTATTCAAGCTTCTCTTAGTCTTTCCTTGTAAGAATTAGAGATAATTCATATAAAGGACCTGGCAGCTACTGGCAAAAGTAAGTGCTCAGTAAGTGGCCAGTGAAAGATTGAAGTTGTTTGTAATGGTGCTTTGAGTCTCCACACAGCCCAGGAAAAAGCTATCCAAAAGAACTCTGCTGGCAGAAATATCCTCTAATCTGAACTATCCAATATGGTGGCCACTAGCCACAAATGGCTACTGAGTTCTTGGAATGTGCCTACTGCAACTAAGGACTGAGTTTTGCATTTTAATTGTAATTCATTTAAATTTGGATGGCCACTTGTGGCTGCTAGGTGATCATATTGAACAGTATGGGTTAAGGTGATCTTAAGAAATGCTCAGCTGTCAGACAAGAGGGTTGCTTGAGCCCAGGAGTTTGAGGCCGGCCCAAGCAACACAGCAAGACTCATCTCTTAAAAGAAAAAAAAAGAAAGAAATACTAAACGCTAAACCTAAAGTAAGGTCTGGAGCGGAGGAACAATTTTCACTTCTTTTCTTTATAAACTTCTAAATGGGCTTTTCTTATAACGAAAGGGTAGAATTTGATAAGCTTTGGCATATCCATTCACCCATAAAACCATCACCTCAGTCAAACTGTGAACATACTCAGTAGCCCCAGCTGTGTCTCCTACTCCATTTTAATCCTTCTCTCCAGCCCTCTCACCCACATCCCCACTCCAACCCTGCTCAGGCAAGCACTAATCTGCTTACTTAAAGTATAGGCTAACTTGGGTTTTCTAGTATATTATTTAAATAGCATCATACAGTATGTGATCTTTTTTGTCTGGTTTCAACTGAACATAATTATTTTGAGATTCATCCATGATGTTGCATGTATGCCTGGTTCATATCTTTCTAATGCTTAGTAGTATCCATTATATGGCTATGGCACAATTTGTTTGCCCATTCTCCTTCTAATGAACATTTGAGCTATTCCCAGTTTTGAGCTATTGCAAATAAAGCTGCTACAAACGTTTGTGAAGAAGGTTTTTTTAATAGACGTATGTTTTCTTTTCTCTTGAGTAAATACCTTTGAGTCAAATTGCTAGATCATATAATAAATGTCTGTCTAATTTTTTTCTTTTTTTTTTTTTTTTTTTGAGACAGAGTTTTGCTCTTGTTGCCCAGGCGGGAGTGCAATGGTGCAATCTTGGCTCACTGCAACCTCCACCTCCTGGGTTCAAACAATTCTCCTGCCTCAGCTTCTCGAGTAGCTGGGATTACAGGCACATGCCACCACATTCAGCTAACTTTTTTGTATTTTTAGTAAAGACGAGGTTTCCCCATGTTGGTCAGGCTGGTCTCGAACTCCTGACCTCAGGTGATCCACCCACCTCAGCCTCCCAAATACCTGTTGGGATTACAGGTATAAGCCACCGCACCCAGCCTGATTTTTTTAAAACACATACTAGTCATCTTTTATTTGGGTGCTAATTCTCAATCAGGATATGAAAGTATTCAGCAATGATCAGGTTCCTCACTATAGCGTGCCGGGCCAAGGAAGTCATGATCAGGAGTGCAGAGTGGCCCTCCACACTGACCCCTCCTTAGTGCTACTTGCAAGGCCACTCATGTTTGAGTTGCTTGTAAGAAAGGCAGTAGCTGAAAAGCACATAAGCTGCCAGCACCATAGAAACTCTGGTGATGCTTGTCTCTTCATACTGACATATCAACTGCTTTGAAACACTCCAGCAATGCCTTTGGGGTGAAATTTTGCATCAATATCTAGCTTGGTGGCTTCCCTAGTGAGATATCCATGAGTTCTTTCTCCTTCACAGTATGACTTATGCCATCTGGGAGTCCTGGTGTTCTGTTGTCTGATTTTTTAAAAGAAACTGCTTAAGTTTTTTCCAAGATGGTTGTATCATTTTACTTTCCCATCGACAATGTTATAAAAGCCCCTATTCCTCTTATCCTCACCAACACTTGATGTGATCAATCTCCTTAAATTTTAGACATTCTAATAAATTTCTATGTGGGTGCATCTTGTAGTTTCAATTTTCATTTTTCACTAATGACTCAGGACATTGAATAACTTTCATGTGTTTATTTGCCATCTGTATGACTTTTCTGATGAGATGTCCATTCAAATTTCTCATCCATTTTTAGGACTGAGTTGTTTATTTTCTTATTTTGCAATTTAGAGAATACTTTGTATTTTCTGGATACAGGTCTTTTATCAAATATATACTTTGCAAATATTTTCTCCCAATCTGTGGTTTTTTGTTTTTTGTTTTTTTCTTTCTCTTAACAGTGCCTTTTGAAGAGCAGAAGCTTTAAATTTTGGCTAAGTCCAATTTATCAATTGGTTCTTTTATGGATTTTGCTTCTGATGTTATATTTAAGGATTTTTTGCCTAGGGCAAGGTTGCAAAGATTTTCTCCCAAAAGTTTATTTTTGGCCTTTATTCTGTTTCATTGATCCATTTGTCTATCTTTATTTGCCTTGATTACTGTACCTTTGTAATATGTCTCAAAATCAGGAAGTGTTAGACTCCAACTTTGTTATTCTTTTTCGGTTTTTAGCTATTCTTAGCCCTTTTAATTTCTACATATTTCAGAATGAGCTTGTCAAATTCTACCCACACACACAAAAAAAATTGAGATTTTTTTGTTTAATTAAGATTCAACAAATACCAGTAAAAATCCCAGCAGACTTTTTTTTTTCTTTTTGAGACAGGATCTCACTCTGTTGCCCAGGCTGGGTACAGTGGCTCATGCCTGTAATCCCAGTACTTTGGGAAGCTGAGATGGGAGGATCACTTGAACCCAGGAGTTTGAAACCAGCCTGGGCAACATAGTGAAACCCCACCTCTACAAAAACAAAAACAAAAATTAGCCAGGCTTGGTGGGGTATGCCTGTAGTCCCAGCTACTCAGAAAACTGATTTGGGAGGGTCACTTGGACCCAGGATGTCTAGGCTGTAGTCACCACTGCACTCTGGACTGGACTGGGGGACAGAGTGAGACCCTGTCTCAAAAAAAAATAACAAAGAGTCTACTGGGATTTTGACTGGTATTTGTTGAATCTATAGATCAGCAGAATTACTATGTTAATCATTTGAGTCTTCTGACTCATGAACAAGGTGCGTCTCCCTATTTATTTAGTTATTCCTTAATTTCTCTCAGTAGTGTTTTATAGTTTTCACAATACAGGCCTTTTATATCTTTCATAAAACTTATTATTAAGTATTTCAAACTTTTATACTACTGTAAATAGTATTTTTAATTTCAGTTTCTGATAGTCCATTGCTAGTATACACGACTTGCTCTTTTTTTTTTCAGGTGGAGTCTAGCTCTGTTACCCAGGCTGGAGTGCAGTGGCACAATCTCGGCTCACTGCAACCTCTGCTTCCTGGATTCAAGTGATCCTCAAGCCTCAGCCTCCCGAGTAGCAGGGACTACAGGTACCTGCCACCATGTCTGGCTAATTTTTGCATTTTTAGTAGAGACGAGGTTTTACCATGTTGGCCAGGCTGGTCTTTGACTCCTGACCTCAAGTGATCCACCTGCTTCAGCCTCCCAAACTGTTGAGAGTACAGGTATAAGCCACTGCACCCGGCCTCAAACTTGATTGTTATATATTTAAAAACCATCATTTTTATATATTATTCTTGTGTTCTGCAACCTTCCTTGACTCACTTAAAAATTTCAGAATTTTTTTAAGATTCCACAGAATTTTCTATATAGACTGTGAATAAGGATAGCTTTACTTCTTTCTTTCCAATCTGGATGCATTGTTTTTTGTTTTCTTGCCTTATTGCTGTGACTAAAATCACAAGTACAACGTTAAATAGAAGTAGTGAGAGTGAACATCCTTGTATTGTTCCTGATATTAGGGAGAAAGAGAAAGTTTTCAGCCTTTCTCCATATAATGGAGTATAGTATATAACAAGGCTAGTTATAGACTTTTCATAAATGTCCTTTATCAGACTAAGAATAGGCATTTGGTAATATGACTATTCCCCTAAGAATTGTTTTAGCAGCATTCCACAAATTCTGACATATGGCATTTCACTATCATTTGGTTCAAAATACTTTCTAATTTCTATTTTGATTTCTTCTTTGATCCAAGGATTATTTAGAAGTATGTTATTTAGTTTCCAAATATTTTGGAAATTTCCAAACATCATTCTGCTATTGATTTCTAATTTAATTCCATTGTGTTCAGAGAGTATACTTTATATGACTTGAATCCTTTTAAATTTATTGAGACTTGTTTTATGGCCCATAATATGGCCTGTCTTGGTAAAAGTTCTGTTGCAAAGGTTTCATCAAAAAGGATGAACACTCTAATATTGTTAGATAGAGTGTTCTATATATTTTAATTAGGTCAACTTTGTTGACAGTGTTATTTAAGTCTACTATATCCTTGCTAATTCTGCCTACTTTTTCTATGGATTATTGAGAAATGGGTATTGAAATCTTCTACCATAATTTGCCAGGCATGGTGGCTCACACCTGTAATCCCAGCACTTTGGGAGGCTGAGGTGGGCAGATCACTAGAGATCAGGAGTTCAAGACCAGCATAACCAACATGGTGAAACCCCATCTGTACAAAAATTAGCTGGTAGTGGTAGCATGTGCCTGTAATCCCAACAACTCAGGAGGTTGAGGCAAGAGAATTGCTTGAACCCAGGAGATGGAGGTTGCAGGGAGCTGAGACAGCACCACTGAATTCCAGCCTGGGTGACAGAGCAAGACTCTGTCTCAAATTTAAAAAAAAAGAAGGAAGAAAAAAAAAGAAATTTTCCACCATAATTATAAATTTTTCTATTTCTTCTTGTAGTTCTATGAAGTTTTATCTGTTTTAAAGCTCTGTTATTAGATGCATAAACACTTAAGACTGTTATGTCCTTTTGATAAATTTACCTCTTTATCATTATGCAATGACCTTCTTTATCACTGGTAATATGCCTCTCTGAAATATGTGTGATATAGATATAGATAAGATATATATTTCTAGGTAAATAGGTAGACATATATAGATATCTCAGTTTTTTTTTTTGACCATTATTAGTGTTACTGCACAAAAGTGACTTGCTGCTGGATTTGCTAGAAACCAATACTATGACACTGAGTTTTTGAGAAAAGAAAAGCTTTATATTGCAAGTTGACTCACAAGAAAATAGAAGTGTCAAGCTCAAATCTGTCTTCTTGTGCTGACTTCAAGGCAATAGTTTTATTAGGAAAAGTTCAGGGGGTGGATTCTGAGATTAATAGGTGATTGGTGGAAGGAAAGAGGAGGTCTGGAAAGTCCTTGGGCATGCACAATTATCTCTTCATGCTAACTCATAGGTTGTATGTGCAAATTCAGGGAAAGTTAGTATGAAACATGTGGTGGAAATTTAGTCTGTGATGTCAGCAAGCTCGTTCAGTGCAAACTCCAATAGGCCGTCTTGGTTCCAGCTGATTTCAGCCAGTTTTTTCTTGATGTCACAAGCCAAGGGAGTTTCAGCATTTCAGCAAGTTGCTTCTTATCTGACATCCTGCAAACTCAAGAATTTCTGTTACTTACTGGTTTCTTACTCTTTGAGGCACAGTTTCAGTTTCAGCTTTTAAGCAAGTAGTTTCTTTTCTTATCTGCTATCTTATAAGCCCAAGAATTTAGTCATTGGTTTCTTTAATTCAATCAGGGACAGTTTCATTAGCATAGTATATCTTTCTCCATTTTCTGCGTTATTTTACTTTTAGCCTATTTGTGTTTTTAAAGTAGGTTTCTCATATAGTTTGTTCTCTTATATTTTTTAAAAATTCAATCTGATTATGTCTGCATTTTAATTGTCATATTTAGGCCATTTGTATTTAATGTGATCATTGATATGGCTAGATTTGGGCCTATCCTCTTGCTATTTGTTTTATATTTGTACCATTTGTTTTTTAAATACCTTTGCCCTCCTTTTCTGCCTTCTTTTGATTTCATTATTTTCATTATTCTATTTTATCTCCTTTGTTGACTTATTATATATAACTTTGTTTATTATTTAGTGGCTGTTTTAGGGTTTTGTATATACCTTACACTTTTAACTCACCACAGTCTACCTTCAAATCATACTATATATTTCATGTAAGGTATAAGAACCTCCATTTCTTCACTCCCAGCTTTTATGCTATTATTTTCATACATTTTACCTACACCTATTTTATAAATTCCAAAGATCATTACTTTTTAAAAATAATTGTCATTTTAAAAAATTGTTTTAATCTTACACATTTACCCATGTGGTACCATTTTCAGTGCTCTTTATTCCTTTATGTATATTCAAAATTCCATCTGATATCACTTTCTTTCTTCCTAGAGGACATTAACATTTCTTGTTGTGTAGGTCTGCTGGTAATGCATTTTTTTCAACTTTCATATGCCTGAAAAGTCTTTATTTCATCTTTATTTTTCAGAGATAATTTTACTGGGTATAGAATTTTAGGCTGGCAGGCTTTTTTTCTTTCAGTACAATAAGTCCACACTTAACATCATCGATAGGTTCTTGGCCGCAACTTTAAGCAAAACAACATATGATAAAAGCATTTTTTCTCATCAACTGTACTTTAAAGATATTGCTTCACTGTCTTCTTATTTGCATTGTTTCCAGTGAGAAATTTGCTATCATTTTCATCTTTCTTCCTCTCCCCATGGATGTCTCTTTTATACAGTTGCTCTTAAAATATGTTTGGTTATGACAACAATACCAACACTATGTTTCATATAGGATTATACTACTCCCTTTTGCTGATGTTAATCTCCAAAATCATGGTGGATAATCAGGTAGGATTGACTTAACTAAGAGATTCATAAATAATAGTAAAGAAAGAAATATTTTAACTCAGGATTTTAAAAGGACTGCATGACTAAATCTACCCTATCCAAAGAGAACCAGATAGACTTTAGCAGTTAACTTGGTCAATTAGGAATTCTCAAGAGTAAAATTTTGCCTGTCTGTTCTAATATTCCTCTGTGGCCATTTTAAAACACGGCCACAAAATTTTTTGACATTCTTCCCTCTGAGAGATAACGTCTGTATCTCCTGCCCTTGAATTTGTGTTATGTGACCACTTGACTGACAGAATGCAGCAGAACCAAGTTTTTTTGGTCCAGACATTAAGACTCTGTCAGTTTCTCATGTTCTTTCTCAGCCTGTTTGTTCTTGGAACCCAGCCATAAATGATCCTGAACATCCTGGAGATAGACTCACATGGGAAGGAGGTTCATAGACCATTATCCTGGCAGAGCTCCCAGAGAGCTAGCCTTAGCCATATGAACGATACATCTTGAGAGTGGATCTGGCAGTCCTAGTTGAGCTGTTTCAGCTAACATTACATGGAACAGAAATAATCTATCTGTACTGAGCCCTGCCCAGATTGTATATTTGTGAGAAAAATGAATGACTGTTGTTGTTTTAAGTCTCTAAGGATTCAGATGATGAGTTACACAGAACTGTCTTAAGTAAGTAGCTTCTGCTGTGATCCAGGGTGCTTTCCTCTCTTCTAACTTCTAATCTTCTATTTGACCCAAGGTGTTCCATTCTCTTTTTCTTCTGCATTGACATAGTCCTGTCCTAGTAGGACTCATACTGCTATTCATAGAAAGTAGTTGTACTTCAGCTCTGCATATGTTCAAAGTGAAGTGTGTGTGTGTGTGTGTGTGTGTGTGTGTGTGTGTGTCTGACAGAGTCTCATTCTGTTGCCTAGGCTGGAGTACAGTGGCACAGTCTTGGCTCACTACAACCTCCGCCTCCCAGGTTCAAGCAATTCTCATGCCTCAGCCCCTCAAATAGCTGGGATTACAGGTGCCCACCACTATGCCTGGCTAATTTTTTGTAGGTTTTTAGAAGAGATGAGGTTTCGCCATGTTGGCAAGACTGGTCTTAAATGCCTGGCCTCATGTGACCTGCCCACCTTGGCCTCCCAAAGCGCTGAGATTACAAGTGTGAGCCACCGTGCCAGACCCAAAGCATTGTGATTCTTTCCATTATCCTCTGCAGAATGCTGCTTACCTGTTCTATGTGTTAATCATTGTCTCTTGCTGCTCTTCTAACCTACATACACAGGCTTGGCATATTTTCTGCCTAAGCAATGTTCTAATAATATTCACTGGCTGCAATCTCTGCTCATAATAGTTGTTCAAACTTACACTTAGTATAGGAGTCCTTATTGAAAACTTCCAATTGTGTGTTGCTGAATCAGTTAGAGTTCAGTCAGGAGATGGAAACCACACCAGTTGTTTAAATATATGTAAATCATTACAAAGATACTAACTAGATAGCTACATCAGTCAGGGATCTCCAGAAGAAACAGAAACAGCATCTCTTACCATATACAAATAGATTTATTTCAAGAAATTAATTGGTACAACTGTAGGGGCTAGCAAGCCTGAAACCTGCAGGACAGGTTGGCAGGCTGGAAACTCTCAGGCAAGAGCAGCTAATTTGCAGTCTTGAGAATTTCTTCTTCCTCTGGGAAACCTCAGTTTTTGCTCTTCAGATCGTTCAACTGATTAAATGAGACCCACCCACGCTATTGAGGGCCACCTCCTTTACTCTAAAGTCAATTTAGTGTAGCTCTGCAACATACCCTCACAACAATACCTGATTAGTGCTCACTTAAATAACTAGGTACTACAGCCAAGCCAAACTGATATATAAAACTAACAACCACAGTAACTAAAAAAGTTAAAAGAGAACTCTAAAATATCATGAAGGTTGCAACTGCTGAGAGCCAGGAGGCAAAAAGAAAAGCTTGAAATTATTAAAAATTAGAAACTTAGTAGAGAAGTCCTAAGGAACTGAAACTCAGATCTGTGAGTAAGAGACATTGCTTGGCCAGTGCTTGTTGTCTGAGTTCACAGGGAGGGATCTAGGGGATTAGGACCCAAACCTGTGCAGAGGGGACACTGTCTGTCTATTGCTGGTGTTCCCAAGAGGCACATGAAGCTGATTCTGCAAGTGTTAGAAAAACTGAAAATAGATTTAGCTGCTGCTACAGGAAAAAAAAAATGCTTATGTTATGATGAAGGAGCTTTTCTGGGGTAACACTCAAAGGAACCACAAGCAGACAGGAAACCTTCAGGAAGCATACAGAAAGGAGAAAAGCCCTTGTTCTGCCTCCAGCTTCGAAGTCTCCATCTAGTGCCCCTATTAGCACTCCTGTTTGGCAATGCAGAAATGTGGTTTTTAGGGTCTGGGCTTCAGGATCACAAAGCAGAATATAGAAGGGTGAGTTTAGAACTGAGAGGCAATAACTGATACAGTCCACCCCTTTGGCTATTTAGCATCCATTACACTTCTCCACAAATATTTGAACTTTGATACAACCACAAAAAAATTCATTTTCTTCCAATAAAATGCAACTATTCAACATATAAAACAGGAGAGCATCACCTTCTCCCCAAATTCAGGATCATAAGTCTCAAGTCATTGTATCCATCTCTGACCAATGTTAATTACTTCTCAAATTCAATCACAGTCCCATCTGAATGTTTTCTAAAAACCAAATTGTAAAGTTAACTTCCAATAAGACTAGTATAAAATAATATGAATAAGAAGAAAGAATAAAATCATTAATATATACAAATACACACACAGTAAGCAAGTAGCTAGTCACGAGACCATAACTGATATTTATAACTTCCTTCTTCCACTACCTATCTTACGTTTCCATTGCCTTCATCCAGCACCTTAGACAGTTGGGGTTTTTCATTTGGTGGGGTAATCCATCTGGCCTGAAAGGTCTGGATCATCAGTGGTTATGCCTTTAGACAGGGGTTTGGGAAGTTGTCATCTTCCATTAACTTTTATGATTGGACATGAAAATCCTAAAAGGTAACCCAGAAAATCCCCCTGGGTTCCAGATACAGTCCTCTCTGGGCCCATGGAGTGGCAGCAATTCAATTTCAGTTTGGTAATCAAGATCAATCAACCCAGTCATAGAGTAACCTTCTTCTTAGCCTGTTGGTTTGGCATTGTGAGGATCTCCAAATAGCTAAATGGTAGTCTTATCTTCCAAACCAATGAGATATTGACATATTTCCCAGTAGAGACATTTGTCCCTTAGGAACCAAGACTCCAAACCAACAGAGTTCAAAGACACAGGGATGGGAAGCAAAAATTCTGTGAATAGGCTATGAGATATAATAGTGAGAAGAGCTAGTCCCCCTTCCACTCCTGATTCTCAGTGTAGTCAGGCTATGGGAAATATGAGAAATATGGAAATATAGTTGTAGGATTCGAAGTATAATCTGCATCCTTCGATGTAGAACCCCATCCTTTCAGACTGTAATCTCCCAACTGGTACCATAAATGAATCTTCAGGAGGCCTTTGAACCTTTCTATTAAGCCATCTGCTTCTGGGGATTGGAATATTTGGTTGTATCAGTTAATTCCACGGACATAAACCCATTGCTGCAGTTCTTTTGAAATTACTTTCCTGATCAGAAGAAAGTTGTATGCAGTGCACCATATTTTGTAGTCACAGCTGCCAGAAGATTTTTGGGCAGGAAAGCAAATTTGTAATCAGAATTCATATCTCCTGCAGTAGGGAAACATGTTTGCTTTCCTCCATGACAGAAGGGTTGCACTGGAATCAACATGCCCCTGGAGGGTGGTGAGGTCTTTTAGAGAGTTGTACCATAACAGAGGCTTAGTTTAGTTGGCAAGCTTGGCATTCAGCAGTATTGGTATTCAGAAAAGCCTTGACTAGGGTAAGTCCATATTGTTGAATCCATGCATAGTCCCCATCCCTGACATTATGGTCACTTTATGCTCAGGGCCATTGAGTAAGCATGAGAATAGCTGGAGAAAGATACTAACTGAAATCCACAGGATACATCATTTGTCTACCTTCAGCCAAAATGTTCTAAGTCTGGAACTGGCTTAGGTCTGGAAATGGAATGAAAAGCAACTTAAGTCAAGGTTTTGGTCACCAAACTTTTTGTATAGATCAGACGACATTTTAGTAAGCTGGCCACCTTTTTTATTCATAGATGCACCATGATCAATTCGCCTTACTAAGAATCTCTAGGTTTCAAAACAGTTTGATTATCACTATGTCCCTTCTGTTTTTCATAGTATTTGTCTTAGTCTATCTTTCATTGTTATACAGGAATACCTGAGACCGGGTAATTTATAAAGAAAGGAGGTTTATTTTGGCTTACAGTTCTACAGACTGTGCAAGAAGCATTGTGTTGCCATCTGCTTCTGATGAGGGCTCCAGGAAGCATCCAATCATGGTGGAAAGCAAAGGGGGCGTGTTACATGGTGAGATATGAAGTAAGAGCAATGCCAAGCTCATTTAAACAACCAGCTTTCACGTGAACAAATAGAGTGAGAACTCATTCGTTACTGTGAGGAGGACACCAAGCCATTCATGAAGGATCCATCCCCATGACCCAAACGCTTCCCGCTAGGCCCCACCTCCATCTCCAGCATTGGGGATCACATTTCAGCATGAGATTTGGAGGGGACAGACATTTAAACTATGTCAGTATTTGTATTGCTCTTGTCTCTAATGGTTAAATTATAGCATTTGGCCTCTGCTATATGGGAATCCCATCATTTCTATTAAAATCAGAGATCCAACTCAGTGGAGGTGACTTTCACCATTATACCTGGCTTACAGAAGACAGCCACCACAGAGTTTTTCAAAGATGCAAGTGCTACCTTCAGCAATGTGTTTCTCAGTGTCCGAAGCGATTGTCCTCTAGGCATTCTGGGGAATGGATTGAGGAGGGGTAGATGTACAGATTTCATGTGATAAAGTCACTCCATCATTCCTTCCTCCCTAAGTCTTGGATGCCTTCCTCTACACTGTGTCAGCGAAGTTCTGGCATTCCAGCCTTATTGAACCTATGCCACCATTGAGTCCAAGGTTCAGTCAGCCAACCAAGAAATTTCAGAGCCACTTCCAGTTGCAAGAGTTAGCACAGTAAACCCAGAATGTCTCATAAATACACCCAATAAATTCAATCTGATCCAGTGTTGTATTCTATCCTCCTTGGTCTAACACCCTTAGAATCCTCTCACACATATCTGCCTGTATTTATTAGCAAAATCTTGCACTTCTTTTAGTCAATAAACTATTCTGAGTCAGACTTTGTCCATGCCCTCCAACCCCCAAAGAAAGGTGAGATCTGACCCTAATGGTGAGACCAGTAGTAACAGAGAGAGATTGGGACGGGTCGTGAGAAGAAGGAGAATTCATTCTCTTGAAGGAAACTGCCCCAAGTGAAGCTGTTATAAGGTTTTCACAAACGTGGATGGGAAGGTTGATTCCACACCTGGTGGTGATTGCTGAGCTACAACATGCAATCCACTGATGAATCTGGGGAAGTTTCTGTCAGACTCATTATAAATAAAAGACAGTATCTTGCAAGTCATTTCATGGAAAATTGTTCTTATCATCATCCCAGGCCCAACCCCACCTCCCAGCTACTATATTTCTTGTCTAAAGCAGGTCTCATCTAATGCACCAAGGCTGCTATGGTGCCATCTAGTGCCAATGACACAACCTGCCTTATAGTTTACATAGTACTTATAGTAGATCAAGAGGACGGATTCACCTTTTCTGGTGATTTTCCTAAAATTAGATAGACGCCCAGAGATAGGTATGATCCTTTTTCAATCTGTAATGCTGCAGTATAAAATCATCTTTTAAAGTCCCTACCAGAGCTGTGGGCCGGGCAGAGGAATAGTCTACCCAGTTGGTCAACAGAGTCTTCCCCTATGGCTGAGCTAAAGTGAAGACCTGCAGGAAAAGCTAGTGGAGGTCAAGCCCACAAACACTATCTTCGGAAGCTCATGCCCACCCACCCCACACCAAGTACAACTAACAGTACAGACTACCAAGCCTATCACATATGGGGATCTCACACAGGGGTGTGGGAATCATGTATTATTATCCCTTCCTTTCAGATGAGAGCACAGTCTTAAGATAATGAACCAGCTTGGGTTTACGAAGGTAGTAAATAGCAGAGAAAGGTATTCCAGCCCAGATTTTCTGTCTAGGGATGCTGTATCTACCTAGGTGCTCTGCTCCTAGGTGCTCCTGTCTGCAGGCAGCAGTGCCCATGGGGACTACCTTGAGGGACATCATGATCAACATACACAAAGGCTGTTTGTCAAGCATAGAAAAAGCAGCTTTGCTCTCTCCCTCAAACACCACCTGCTCTTGGGTTCATGGGGAGTAGTACAAGTTTGTTTCCAGAACCTTCTGCCATCCTTCTTTGTCATACAAGATCCTCATGCATCCTCTTCACTCATGATGCCCCACCCAAGCTGTCTTTTCCTGGCTAGCATCTCTAGCCCCTGCAGCCTCTTCACTACATCGGTATCTCACCTTCTTTGTTGCACCACAAGGGGTCCTTACTGTCCACAGACTGAATGGGCTGGGAGCCTTTTCTCAGAACTCCTGCTAAGACTTGTATCAGCTGCAGGCACACATACATAGCACCAAGCCCTTCCAAGGTGGATGCTTGTCCTCATGGCAACCCTTTATATATTACCCTCTGTGAGTTTAACCTGCTGTGAGTTCTCTTGTACCTGGAAGTCTTAGGTGCCCCTCACCCTCCCACCTCACTCCATTTACTCTGTCTCAGTGCCAGATCTCTGCTCACCTAGTCTTTTTCTACCTCACCCCACCATGCGTGCACGCGCACGCACACACACACAAAATTCCCTTCATATCTCTCCCTAATCTTCTGAATTCTATCCTTCCTTGAAGGCCGCAGTCACTCTACATGCACAGTTAATTCTACTCTCAGAGCTTCACATCACATCAGTCAGTATATTCTGTTTGGTATGGTTTGGTTTTTGTTTTCTGGACATTTGTTTGTTTGTTTGTTTGTTTTGAGATGGGGTCTCACTCTGTTTCTCAGGCTGGAGTGCAATAGTGTGATCTTGGCTCACTGCAGCCTCTGCCTCCAGGGTTTAAGTGATTTTCATGCCTCAGCCACTGGAGTAGCTGGGATTACAGGCATGCGTCACCACACCCAGCTAATTTTTGTATTTTTAGTAGAGACAGGGTTATGCCATGTTGGCCAGGCTGGTCTCGAACTCCTGGCCTCAAGTGATCTTGCCTGTCTCAGCTTCCCAAAGTGCTGGGATTACAGGTGTGAGCCACTGCACCCAGCCTATATCAATTTTTATGGCACCAAATTGGAAACCAAAAGCACTATATATTGAATATGTTCATTTGCTCTTTTAAATATGCTTCCTACTCCATTTTCAACATCATGGTTCATCTCTTTAATAGAAAAAAAAATATTTGCCATCACCTTAGAAATTATAGTTAAATCAATTCCCATAACTTCTTCCTATATATATTTACTTCTATATATAGTTACTCCATTTCAATGTTCCTTCCTGCCTTCTTCCTACAAATATAAATTTGCACACCATTTCTGTGTCACACACAGTGCTAAGACCTGGAAATTCAGTAGCAAATAAAATAAACATGGTCCCTGCCTTTGTGGGGTTAATACTCTAAGAGAAGACAAATCTAACACAAGTAAACAAACATAAATATATAGCTACAATTTGTGATTAGTGGTTTGAGATAAGGGTGCCAAAAAAATAAATAAAAAGAAGCGTATTATCAGATTGTGATACCAGAGAACATCTGAGGAGGTGATATAAGTAAGCTGAGATGTAATGAGAAAGAAGGAACCAGCAAAAGAAAGGGTTGAGGGAAGAGAGTTCCAGGTCAAAGGAACTGCATGTGTGAAGCCCTGAGAGAAGAAGGAGCTTAGCATGTGCACAGCAAGAACTGATCAGTGGTTATGTGCCTATAGCATGGTGAGAGAAGATAGTGTGGCTGGGCTGGGAATAACTGCAGAAGCGGAATCAGGCAAGGTCCTGAAGGTCATAGTAAGAAAGTTGAATTGACTCTACAGTCCTTACGGTATGGTTTGGCTATCTCCTCCACTCATATCTCATCTTGAATTGTAGTTCCCATAATTCCCACATGTCATGGGAGGGACCTGGTGGGAGGTAATTGAATCATGGGAGCAGTTACCCCCATGCTTCTGTTCTGGTAATAGTGAATGAGTTCTCACAAGATCTGATGGTCTTATAAGGGGCTTTTCCTTCTTTGCTCAGCACTTCTCCTTCTTGCCGCCATGTGAAGAAGGACAGGTATGCTTCCATTTCTGCCAATTAAACCTCTTTTCCTTATAAATTATCCAGTCTTGGGTTTATTTTTATAGCACTGGGAGAACAAACTAATACCCATAAGAAGCCATAAAATTATTTTGAGCAAGGAAGTGGCATGATCTGGTTTACAAGACCATTGATCTGGTTTACTCTAGACATGTAGAGAATGGCTTAGAAGGGTTGATAGTGGAAGAGACAAGTTCATAGGCTGTGGCAATGGTCCAGATGAAATATGATATTGACTTGGACTAACATGATAATCAGAGAGATGGGGGAAAAGGAACCAATCTGTAGTATATTTCAGAGGTAGAATGATAGGACTGGGTGACAATTTGTACGAACTATAATTTATCCTTATTGCAATACATTTTTTACTAGTTTGCTCAGGGAGAGTCCTGGGAACTGTATTTTCTGAGTGCATATGTTATGAGTGACAATGTACCTAGGCATAGAATTCTCAGGTCACACAACTTCTTTCCTTCACAGGTTGAACAACTTTGTTTCATTGTTTTCTCACATTTAGAGTTACGGAAAATAAGTCTGAAGAATGCTTGACTTTTTTTTCTCCCTGCCTACTTATTCATAGAGTTTTTGTAATATTTCAGATGTAAAAGTTCTACCTGGATAGATTTGAGAGTACTGGCTCTTTTCTATTTGCACAACGTGATGTTTTGTAGCCTACCTAGCATTCATTCCCCTTTATTCTGGAAGTAGTGACCCCATTTTCCTCCAAGAAACTGTCTCTCCAGGACTGGGTACATGCTGCTGGTGAGATTAAAGCAACAACCCTTCTCAGGTGCATAGATTGACTCAGAGGCCTCCTTCACTATTTCACATGGAATTTATGGCTCCACATTTTTTATAGCTACAGGCTTTCACGGCCTCCATGTCATTATTGGAACCACATTTCTTATCACATGCTACTTTCGCTTACAAATAGACCACTTTACATCCAATCACCACTTCGGCTTTGAGGCCGCCGCATGATATTGACACTTTGTAGATGTAGTATGACTATTCCTCTATATTTCTATTTATTGATGAGGATCTTACTCTCTTAGTATAAATAGTACCACCGACTTCCAATCAGTAGGCCTCGATAAATCCGAGAGAGAGTAATCAACCTAACACTAACCCAAGTACATGACCCAAGCCAAGCCAATTAAAATCAATGAGGATTAACCCAAGGTTAGTGGCACATGTATTAGAACTCTCTTTTCCACTGGGATTGGTAATCTGGGAGAATGAAGTCTGGAGATACTGAATGTCACCCTACAGAACAACCCTCCCGAGAGTGATACCAACCCAGAGAAAAGCAAGAACTGCAGGGATGGATTCCTAGTGAACCCATGGACTTCATTAAGTGAGCCAGCAAAACCCCTTTTTTGTTTAAGCCAGTTTGAACTGACCCTGACACAACCCAGACTCCTGATGAATACAGTAAGCACATTTTAAAATAAGATTTTACTTAAAGCCATTACATTTTCTACATATGGCTTCTGCTCCAAAATATTCTGTTCTTTATTTTTAGGAACTCCTGTTATGTGTGGGTTAGCTGTTTGATATCTGTATTTTATATTTACTCTATTCTTTCGTTTTTCATTTCTTTTTCTTTTGCTTTTGTGTTCCAGGAAATCTATCTTCAGTTTGCCTTTTACTCATTAATTTAGTTTTCTGCAGTGTCCATTTGTAAGCTATGGCTTCCATTTTGGAGCTTTATTCAATAACTGTGTTTTCCAGCCCGATAAAATCTTTTTTCCATTTGGATTGTTTCCTTTTTATAACGGCTTGCTCTAGTCACACAGATGTAAATTGTTTTAGCATCTAGCATATGGTATTCTTTGATAAATACAGAAAAAAAAGTAAATGAGGTTATTATTTATTTTCAGGTCAATGATTTTCCTGATTCTATCACTTAACTCCCCCTAGCCTGCTTTGTTTTTATAGCCTCTACCACCTGGTATATATCTGTATCAAGACCTAGATCAATGGTCTATTTATTGGGCATGTAAATTGACTGGTACAGATGTATTTTCACCCTTAATTTGCTCAAAGTCCCATTGAGAATGTGAAACTAGTACAAAAAGGTAACTAACCATCCCAGACAGCTAACTGAGAGCTATCAGAAATACATACATGATTAATAGCCAAATAAATTGTGCCGATACAGGTGTGTACTCTAGAATCAGAGCTGGGTATGCAGACAGCAGGAGATAATTTAGTGCTTGAATGATCAGAACAGTGTCCACAGAAGATCCAAGGATTGAAGGTAACTTTGAAGAAGGGTATGACTTAGAAAGGAAGAGGTCTGGCTGATTCTTCCAAAGAGCATTTTCCTGAGATTCAGATCATTTCGCCCATGCAGTTAGCATCCATTCTATCCCTAAAAGGCGCAGTTACTTTTCCTGTAAGGTGAAGGAATTTCAGGCTTGAGCAGAGAATCTTCGATTGAGAAATCCAAGCCCAGTTTCTGTGCCTCCACCCGCAAAGGTGCGGAAAGCAGTTGAGGAAACTGGTTGAGCTGAGTTTTACAGGAGCTTTGCTCTCTTGCGTCTCTGTTCGATCCCCGGGTCATTCTCTCAGGCATCTCTAGTCAGAAACACTTTTAAGGCCCAAATCTCATCCTTATTGGGTTTTCGTTATGCCTAGAAAGACGTTGACACCAATAAAAGCTTGTTGCTTAAAGACACAGCCTATGACTCACAAATGCACACTTAATACACCCTAATTGCTTCTACCTCTAGTTACTTTCAGCTTCTCACTACCTAAATCATTTCAATGCATTCAACCTGGGGTTATCTTCACGTAGGGAATCGAAGGAGGTTCCAGAAACAGGTAAAAATCAAGAAAACAACCATTTGAAAAGGTTAACATCGGTATCAGGGATTGTCTGTGTTGACCATTCCAGGTTCATTAGCCCCCACTCCCAGTACAGGAACCCCCTTTGTCATGATTCAGACAGAGGTCATCCAATTCTGCTTCATGACTTTCAAGGCCTGGGTGCCACATTCTGCAGTTGTCTTCTCCAAACTTGATAGGCAGGTGAATGTGGCAAGCAACCCATATTTAAATATACTTGAAGCCCTCCTGGAATGTACATAGCTATCTATGTCCTTGTACTGTCCTATAAGAGGGGTGAGAGAAGCTCTTCTGAGCCTCCTGCCATGTAATAGAGAGCAGGAAAGGGAAGGGAAGAGACAGGGTAAAGAGAGAAAGGATGGCTTGATACTGTAGTGTTCAAGCTGGAATAATTGCCCTTCCCACCTTACTGGAGTGCTTTCCAAGTGCCATCTCCTGGAGCAATGCCAGATTCATTGTTCCAGAATTCCCAGGGGGCTTTGTACAGATTTCCAGCCCCGATCCCTGACAGTTGAATTTGGTACATCCGGGATGAGGCCTGGGCATCTCTATTTGTCACAATTTCAGATCACTTTGAAGTACAGTCAGATTGAAAGTCAGTTTATTAGAGGGCTCTGGACTAGGTCACCCCATTCCTGGTGATTGAAAAACCTCATGCAAGCCAATCACTTCTATGTCCTCCAGCAAGTTTTCTGTGTGCATGTGTTTGTGTTGCTGAAGGCAGCTGCATCAGCCCCTGGGGGAATAATCCTTTCCTGTTCTCTCCAAACCCAGCTGTGCCCTACAGGATCACCTGAGGCCTGTGTCTGAGCCTCTTTATTGCAGCACAGCATGCAGCTTGCACTCTGTTGTGGGCAGGCCAAGATGCTGACAGGAAGAAAAATGACTTGTTTTTGAGAGTAAAGATACAAGCTTTGACTCAGATGACGCACACACGTTCATGGAGGGAGACTCTCACATCCGACCTACCTTCTTCCGTCCACAGAGAGTCACGTTGCTACTCTAACCACATCACTAATTCCGAAAGATGGGGACTCCTACACAGGGCCCCAGGTCAATGCCGCTGATTAGGGCAGGGAACTGGAAGGCATCCAACCCCAAGTTCCTGGCACCCCAAGTTATCTCAGCGCAACAGCGAAAGCCCATGGGTGTAACTGTATTACAGAAGGCAAAGCCCTCAATGTGCAGACTCTCTGGGGTGCTGGTTCTAAAAGGCAGACTCTCCAGCCCCACAAAAAGGCATTTTGAAGATCGGAGTGAGGCCAGGACATCCACCTTTTGAGCAAGCAGGACTAGGGAATTCTGAGTAAGGCTGGTATTTGAATTTTACCCATTCGGGACTGAACCTCAAAGAAAAAAAAGAATCTGGAAAAGGAAATGATGTCCCCCCGCCCCCCTTCCAGGGCCACTGCAGCATCTGTTCCTGAGATAATGGGCAGGCCCCTTGTTTCTTTGACATTCCCCTTGCTTTCTTATCCCCTCATCTTCCTTAACAGGCCTTCTTATCTGCCAGAAGATTGGTGTTTCTTTAAGGCTAGCAGTTAGCCTTGTGTGGGGATCCAGTTCTATACATGTGGGCAGAGAGGGCAGAGCAAGGAGACAGGGCAAGCGAGCAGAACTGTACAGGGAAGGGAGGCCCAGTGTTGGAAGAGAAGCCCAGGTTTGGAATTTGCCCATGGCAAAACAAGTTAAAAACGGAAACTCCGTATTCCTATTATGTCATCAGGAATTGAAATTAAGTTATGACTCACAACTTACCCATGAAGCTCTTTCCCAATTAGTCTGGTTGTGTCATCAAAAGACCTGAATTTAAGTCATGGCTCCATCACTTATTGGCTTTGTGACCTTGGGCAAACTATTGAACTCTCTGACATTTAGTTTCCTTATCTATAAAACAGAGGTAATAGCTCGATAAGGGTGCTATTCGTTTTGATGAGACGACATATAAAAAATGCTTAGCTCAGGTTTTGGCACATGGAAAGCAGAAAAAAACCACCCTAGATATTATTAATAATATAATGCTGTCATGTACACCTTTCCACACTTAACCTCCTCTCACAATCTATTCACTTACTCTAGGCACAAGGCAACCCGAATTACTAGGGCCCTAATAATCCATGGGTTCTTTAGGGCCCCAATAAGCCATGGGTTTTAGAGTCTAATGGAATTGGTCTAATCCCATCTCCATCACCAACTCATGAGCTGTGTGACCTTCCTGGGCCTCAGTTCCCTTCTCCATGGGTCAGTGACAACACATCAAGTTTCTGCAAAGGCCTGGTGCATTCACTGGTGCACACAAGGAGCCCAGGACCGTGCTCAGAGACCTCTGTGCTACAGGATCCCTTTCCCCTCCTTCCCTGCAGGCTCCTGTGTTTGTCTGTGCCTTTCCACAGTGGTGCCTTTGTTCAAATGGCTTCTTGCACCAGGAATGTCCCTTCCCTTTTTCTGCTCATTGGAGCTCTTCCCAAAGCTACCTTCATCCCACCTCAACCCCAACTGTCAAGATACCCAGATAAACCACACTTCATTGACAGATAGAGTATATATTGAGAGTTTGTGATGTGTCAGGCACTGTTGCTCACGACCAGGGAAACAGAGATTGTTAAGGTCTAGTCCCTGAACTCAAGAAATTCAGTCTACGTAACATAAGAACATAAGAACAATATGAACACAAGAACAAATAACTGTCCTCCAAGGAAGTGGGGGTAATAATAGAAGTGACTCAAAAATTCAGGGACAGCACAGAAGAGGGAGCTCTTGGGCCTGACTCAGGTGGGACAGAGAAACCTTCACAGAGACACAGACCTTTGACTGGAAGGATGAGTAATGCTGGACAGGCAGAGAAGGTGTAGTAGTTTGTCTACGACTGACCCAGAGCCGTAGAGGGCTGAGATAGGCAGGTGGGCCAACAGTGCTGGAGGCTGACCAGGAATGGGGAGGGCACAGAGACAGAGCTGGAAAGAGAGGAGGACCAGGTGCCAGTGGCCTTGAGTCTGGCCAGGGAAAGGTCCAGGAAGTTGCCTCCATTCCACCCCCACCCAGGCACATGGGGACAGTGGAGAGCAGACCTGCCATCCCCGAGGACCATTCCAGAGCGGGAGCAGTTCATGGAAATCCCTCATCTCTAGTCCCGCTCATATCATTGGCTAGAAGGCCATGGGCTACAGGCTTGTAATTCAAAGGGCCCAGGAGTGTGGAGGCAGACTTCTGCTTGCTTTTTTTTAAAAAAAACTACAAATGGACAACTTTTTTTTATTTCTTAAATTCAATTGCAAAATTTAGAAAAACCCACTCCACTAAGGAGGGAGTGAAAGTTAAAAGATCCAGTGCTTTCTGAGGAAGGTTGTAATTTGGGAGTGACAAATTTCATCAGAATCTCAGCATCTAGCATCTCTCTCCGTGAGCCAGAGGTCAATGACCACAGGCAGGAGCAATGGCTCATCCTAAAGCCTTCTGGAACATGCTTCTGGCCAGGAGTGGCTGGTCTCCAGGCTGTGCCTGGTTCTCATGCCCAGCCAACATCATTGCCTTCCAGACCCAAGGGCAGCTGGCAGTGGCTACTTACCTGCTGCCTCCTGGACTTAGCACACAAGGCCAGGAGGGGCCAGGGGCAATCTCCCCATTCTTTTCCCCATATTTTTTGTCTTCCAAATATACTAAATGTCATATCCTCCTCCAGAAACAGCAGCTCTTTCACAATGCCTAAAATCTTTTTCCAAATAAATGACTTTATCTGGAGAAGCCTGATCACCATCATTTCCATCTTCTTTCCCCGATCCCAGTTCCCAAAACACACACACACTCACATACTCAACTCACACTCTCCCTGGCAAACTCCTATTCACCCTTCAATTTCATCATGTGTCACTGTTCTTAGCAAAACCACCTCTGGCCACACCCTCCTCCCCCAGGTGGTAAATCACCCTCTCTTTAGGGTCTTACAGCACTTCTTCACCAACTCTTAACTAATAATACTGTCATGTTGCGCAGCAACGTACCTGACCATCCATCTGCGACTGCGCAGCCCCAGGACCCTGACCCAGGGAAACAACTCCTCCAGGGCCGTGCTGGAGACTTACACATCTCTATCCTCGGCACCCAGCCGAAAGCCTCATTTAGAGGAAACACTGTTGACTGATTGATGGTCCTCATTGGAAGCTCAATGGGGTATGGACTTTGTCTTGTTCAGCGTTGTGTCCTCGGCAGTCTGGTATGTGGAAGGCACTCAATAAAAATTGGCTAAAGTAATGGAATTTAATCAAGCCAGGACAATTCAGTAAAATGAAACACTTGGTCAAGTTGCTTAAGTTCATGAAAATTTATTTATCTGGAGATTATCTATGACTTTGGATATTAATTATGTCCTTTTTTTGTGCAAGCTGTGAAATATATGAAGATAAACTAGCTTATAGATAGATGAGAGAGAGGATGAGATGTATAAAAATAATACTAACACAATATAGAAAGTCACACGTGCCAAGAAGAGAAAGTGCTGTGGGGAGTCAGGAGAGAGGGGACTTCTTCCATAGTACCGATCAGGGGGTCTTCACAGAGAACAGACCATTTGACTTGGGACACCATTTATGATGTTTTCCAACCTGACCTTGGTCCACTGGCAGCCATGTGACCTTGTGGCTACAGCTGATTGGAAAGTAAACACCTGATCTAAGCTGAACTATTAGTCTCTGTCTCCCAGTAATTTGGTCTTGGGACTTTAGAGCGCTAGTCAGTCTTGGCTGGTCCCTTGAATGAAAGTGTGGTAGCCTCTAGAGCTGTGTAGTTGCAATCCTCTGTAAACTGCTCAGAGATGCACAGAAAGCTGGTCTGGGGAGAGCCCTGGATTCGAGGGTTGGCGGAGAGGCAAGAAAACCAGAAAAGAGTGATCGTGTGGTCCGAGAGAGCAAGAAGCTGAGGCCTGGCTTTCTGATGAATTCTGCTCCTGGTTCCAACCCCTCTGTGTCCTGCAGCAGCTTCCATCCTGTGGCTAGTCAGAGAAACCCCAGGCTCCTTGCAGTAAATTCCCTCTTTTTGCTGCAGCTAGCTGGACTGTACCATTGCAGCTAGCAATCTTGGTGAAGACTCTTGTTGGTGTGAAGAAATGGGCCATGACCAATATGGGAGCGGATGGGGAAGGGGAATGCGGATATGGTTTATTTGTCTTCCTTTCCACCCTACACTCCCTCACTCACGCTCAGCATCTCCAGTCTGGAGACCCCTCTACCTCCCGTAAAGGCCAGCAGTCTGGCAGTAAGGGACCTTCTGAGAAACAAAGGCAGTCCTGGCAATTCATAAGTGTTTGGATGCCCAGTCGTCCAGACTCTTGAAATAAACTGAACGTCTCTGGTCCCAGAGAACAGTTCCACATCCAGCGTCCCTAGAGCAGAAGGACTCACCCCATGAACAGAGCCCCAAAGCGCTGGCACACACACATGGATTTGGTGTGCACACATGTGGGTGGTAAGGAGCATGCAGATCTGTGTGGAAATGCTCCCTCGGTGTGCCTTCTTGGGCTCCTATCAGTGTGTGCAAGCACTGCTCTGTGGAGAAAATCATAGAGAGTCATCATTACAAAAAGGTGCGCTCAGCTCCCTCCTTCTGGTGGCTTTGAGGTCGGCAAAAGTGCACACATGGCAACCTCTTTACAAAAATTCAACCCAGCTACTCTGAACCGAATCACACCCTCAATCAAGGCTTGTACTGTGTGGGAGAGCTCCAGGAGGAGAGTGGTGTTTCTCAGGGCGTTGTGGGACTCTGACATTTGGTAAATCGGGTCGGGGAAGAGGGTGGCCAGATTTTATGGGGCCCTGTGGCATATTTAATGGGAAGGAGAGCTATCTTTTAAGAAAAAAGAAAACATGTATGTATAATTACTTTGGCTGTGGAAAGGACCAACACAAGTAAAAGACCCTGAGGCTTTTATTAGCTTCATTAGGAAATCGACTTGGAAGTGGGAAGGTGGGAGCTTGAAATGAAATGCCACTTTCCTTTGCTCTGTTCTTGTCATTTCTATACAAATCGAAGCCCCCAAGGACT
Organism: Plecturocebus donacophilus; assembly: GCA_004027715.1. Lineage (NCBI taxonomy): Eukaryota > Metazoa > Chordata > Mammalia > Primates > Pitheciidae > Plecturocebus > Plecturocebus donacophilus. The sequence goes on along the minus strand of PVKP010006651.1, from coordinate 7,266 downwards.
GCAGCTCCTCCACAGCACCACTTCCCTTGCAGAGGGGATGCCTGGGCTGCAGCGTGGGCTTGCACATGCCCCCTGCAGGCGAGTGAGGGCAAGACTAAATGGAACATGAGCCAGGTGAAAAACGTGAACTATGCAGCTTGGAGAGAGAGAAATGAATCACTCCTCTGATCTAGCAGTTCCCAAACTTGATCTTGATCCTTTTATTTTTACATCTCACATATCATCCTCCCTCTCTGGATTCCCCAAGTCACACAATCCCTTCCTTTGGTGGGGGCCGGCAGGGCAGATGGAGGCAGGAGGAAGATGTACCATTATTCTGTAGTACCACCTCTAGGTCTGGGAGGCAATGTAACTAAGAATGGGAGCTTGGAGCCAGGCTTCCTGGGCGTGGAGTCCAGCTCTGCCACCTAGCTGGATGTCATTGGGCAAGTTATTTCAGCATTCTCTCTCTCAGTTTCCCCTCTGTAAAACTGAAATAATGTTAGACCCTATCTCATAGGGTTATGTGAAAATAATTGAGGAAAAGTGTCTAACACAGTAGGGCTCACAAGGTTGACTCCTATGGGTCATAACAGTTGCAGCTGTTGGATTTTAATGCTCTGGCCTCCCAACCTCGTGAGGATCGTGCCCTCTTGTTGGACACGTCTCTTTCCTCAACCCTCTCTCTGAGGAACTCAAAGAGTTTCTAAGATATACTGCCTTGGAGCAGAAGACAAGGAACTTGGGGCAATTCTCTCCATTTTACAGCCAGGCAAAATAAGGCCCGGAGCTGTTAGAGGCGGGCCCAAAGTCTCAGAGAAAAGTAAAGGTGTGTCTACAGGTGGAGCCGAAGCCTCATGGCCCCTCTGTAGTATTCTCTGGACAGGGAAGGAAGTGGAGCTGCCCCGTGGAACACCACTACTCTGCCCGGGACTCTGTTAATGAGGAGGGGTAGCTGGGCACAGAGGCTCACCCTGTAGTCCCAGTGACTCAGGAGGCTGAGAGGGGAGGATTGCTTGAGCCCAGGAGTTCGAGGCTGCAGTGCACTATGATCACACCTATGAATAAACAGCCATTGTACTCCAGCCTGGGCAACATAGTGAGACCCAACTCAAAAAAAAAAAAATTAAAAGGGAAGTAGGCAGCAAGAAGCCTGGGGAGTCATTTGTCGCCATGACCTTCAGCAGGTGGAAGATGACTGCTGCCTCCTTCAACTCCACCTCAGCACAACCAAACACAGAAGGTGCTAGGCTCTCTGAGCCAGGACTGCCTGTCAGGAGGCCTGTGGCCTGTGACTCCCAGCTCTGTCACTAGCTAGCTCTGAAATCCACTTCTGTCTGTAAGATCAGCGATTAGGCTGGATAACATCTAAGGTTTTTATCTTAAACCTCTTTAGAAATTGCTTCATCTCATAGCCACATGGAGAAAGCACCGGAAGCCAATATCCCTGAATGTGGCACTTCCTGTCAACCATGACACCTTCTCCGGACTCCCATCATGTCCCAAGGAGTCCTGATCCTTGTGGGGACATAGCCTGAAATAACCAGCTGCCATCCTCCTTTGGCCACGGAACCGCTAGTGTTTGTGAGTGATAAGAGTGGGTCTGGAGGAGGCAACAGGAAACATGCTTGAGGAAAAAAATCAGAAAAATGATTTTTCCATTTAAAGGGCAATTTTTCAGGTAATTTTTTTAGGCAAATGAACATAGACACCAGCCCATTCCCAATATACAAATTCTCAAACATTTTCCTGCTTTCCAGGAAAAAATAGTAAAGGGCTCAAGATAAGTTACAATAGCAGAAATTGAGACATTAGTAAGAATACCTGAACTCTCGGAAGTGGGGATATGGAAATGGGTGACTGCAGGTCAGTGTGGAAACCCTCTGGTGCCTCTGACGTCCCTGTGTCTGCATAGGAGGATGTATGACATGACCTCCATTTCACCCCCACCCTCCACCATGAATTCCCTTCCTGCCTGAGAACTCTAGAATTCTACACAAGTTGAGCAAGAAAGTACAAAGGAGGACTGACTTGGCAAAATCTCATGGGGCCCTGGTGAAATGAACAGGTTTGGCAATGATTGTGTCACTGTGACCCCGGACAAGTGACATAACTTGACCATGCAAAGGTCAAGGATGTTCACATCCTGCCCAGCAGCTAAGTCTCTACACTGCAGGGAGTGAGCCCCAACCCTTAGAGGCTGACCCCAGTGATAGAGTCAGGGAAGGTTCTTCTTCCTCCAAGTCTCAACCCAGCCTCAGCACAAGGAGGCTTTGGGACCTGGTTATCGGGCAATACTTCCCATTTCCTGGGCTGTGAACATCCCTGAGTCTGTAGCCCTGAGCTGGACAAAGAGTGAAAATCCAGACAAAGATCAAGATAGCCATTGCCTTCGGGGCCTCCTAGAATGATGGAGGAAGCTACCAGACTAATGAAGATAATATAGAACCCATTAAAATACAGTCACGTGTCACTTGATGGTGGGGATATGTTCTGAGAGATGTCTTATTAGGTGATTCTGTCATTGTGCAAACATCATAGCATATACTTACACAAAACCAAGATAGGCTATATAGTATGGCCTTTTGCTCCTAGGCTACAAACCTATACAGCATGATGCTGTACTGAATATTGCAGGCAATTGTAACACAATGGTAGGTTATTTATATATCTAAACATATATAAACATAGAAAAGGTATAGCAAAAATACAGCATCATAACCTCATGGGACCACCATCATATATGTGGTCCATTATTGACTGAAACACCATTATGCGATGTATGGCTGTAATCCTACCGGAGCTCATGGGGGAAAACAATGGTAAGTAAAAATTAACATAGCACAAGTCACCCAGCTAATAAGGAATGGAGGACTGTGATGGCTAATTCACGATCAACCTGACTGAATCACAGGCTGTCCAGATATCTGATTAAGCATGATTTCTGGTGTGCCTGTGAGAATGTTTCTGGAAGAGATTAGCATTTACATCTATGGACTGAGTGAAGCAGACTGCCCTTCCCAGTGTGAGTGGGCATGGTCTGATATGTGAGGTGTCCCAGTAGAACAAAAAATGGGGGAAAGAGAATGCCCTCTCTCTGCCTGACTTCTTGGGCTGAAGCATCCATCTTCTGCCTGGGAGCTCCTGGTTCTCAGGCCTTCAGACATGACTTAGAATCTAGACCATGGACTCTCCAACTCCCAGGCCTTTGAACTATACCATCGGCTTTCCTGGGTCTCCAGTTGCGATCATGGGGCTGCTCAACCTCCATAATCATCTGAGCCATACCTTATACCTTATAATAAATACACACACACACACACACACACACACACACACACACACATTTCTATGGTTCTGTTTCTCTAGAAAATCCTCATACAAGAATGAACTGAATTGATCCATGAAGGTTTCTTGGAGAAGGTGAATATTAAGGCTGTTAATAGAAAGAATAAAGAGAAGGGAATCATTGATTCAGACACAACAGATAGGACAAGAGTGAGCTATCCCCACCTCCCATGGGGGATAACTTGAGGGCAGGCTGTGATCCAGGAGCAGGGAGGTACACAGCTATCCATGTGTAGAACGTAGAGGCTCGAAGAGCTCATAGCAAGTCACTCCCAAGTCTTGGGTCTCTCTGCCCATTCTAAAAATGAGGAAGAAGTTAGACTAGCTAGTCTGTACAGTGCCTTCCAACTCCAGCACTCTACAGTTTGCAATCCTAAAAGTGTGGGAAGAAGTCAAACGGTGAGTTGAGTAGAAAACAGGTGGTCAGTAGGAGGGGAGTAGGCCAGGCTCTTGAGGCATCCAATCTGAGAGTAATTTAAGCATGTCTGCTTGGGCTGAGCAAACTCAAACCTCATCCCTGACCAAACCCCATCCAGGACTAGTTCTTATAAAGTAGCCTCAGAGCAGAGGGCAGCTTGTGTCTATGACAGAACACACCCAGCTGGATGCAAAGAGACTGAAATGTTCAAGAAGGTGGGCTAGGACTAGAAAAGTGCTGCAGCTTCAAGGTGACATGTCTGTCCCCTTTCACAACAGACCACTGCCCGCAGACTGTTGTCATGCCGAACCGTACCAGCCTTGGTGGCCAGGCATTACTCTACTTCTCAGTTCTCCAGCTGGCCCTTGTGTCTGGATCTAGACTTAGCGTTTTGTGCCCATGCCTTATGCTTTATGCCTGTGTGCCTTAGCCTTATGCCTAAGCTTTTCGTGTGGAGCATGAAAGCCTCTGAGAGACACCTGGGCCAGAGAATAACAGCCAGGATTGCTTTAACTGGCATGGGGAGATGGAGGAAGGGTTTGGGTGATCTACAGGGCACAAAGCAGTTTTGGGACCCCACATCCTGACCTAAAGGATGCACTCACTGAGCCTTTGCCCTGAGATTCCAATATTTTCCATCCCACAGCACTTTTGCCAATTCAAATGAGTGCCATGGGCAGAAATAGGTATGGAAAGTGAGGAGGTTGGCAGGATTCCAGCTTGACAAAGCACCAGGCTTGGTAGTGCAGGTCATGAAACATGGTTCAGGGAAATCCCCAACAGATGTGCCCCAGATGGTTTCTCCATTACTTTGGGTAACTTTCCGTTGCCACACATCCACCCCTACCCACCCTCTAGGTCTCTTCTAAAGATCCTATTGCTCACCTTGTGACTTGTCAGGCATGAGAATCAAAAGAAGCAATGAGCCCAGTTCCTGAACTTGAGAAGCTAAAGTCTATGTGAGAAGATGAAACTTACACCCATGCTACAATTAGGAAGGACCCACCAGGAGGATCCGGGGCCAACCGCACTGTAGGAGGCTCGGAGAGGGGGTGTCAACATGAGCTGGAACGCTGGGAAGAGGGTCATGGGAATCAGTGAATGTGTGGGAGGCCGGGCTGGGGTCATGGAACAGGTGACAAACAATAGAGTATCAGATGTGATGGACCATAGACAAAATAGAGTGAAATAAACCACCACCTATTGAGTGCTTACTGTATCCCACGCCAGGCACTTTCCATCTGTTATTTTATTTTATCCTCCCAAAGAGAGTGGAGTATTTTTTTTCCAACTTGCAGGTGGGGAAACTGAAAGGTTCATATGAATTTAGAGTTGTTCTGGTGGCCAGTGAGAAGTCTCTCCCAGTGACCAAACTGGGGAATAACTTGATGGTGATGGTGATGGTGACGGAATGAGATTTGTATGGCCGTGGTATCCAAGGTACTGGAGAATATTGGCCATCCACCACCTGAAGAGTCATGACCCAGGAGCCTCTAGATGTCTTTGGAACACTAAGTGGTGGTCTCTGACTTGGGGGTCTGCCCTCTTGACTCAGGTGCACTAACAGTAGCCTTAGCCCAGGCTTCCACCCATACCTCCCTGTCCCCACTCTCCTTCCCCTGCTACTCAGCCCCTCTTTCTTGTCAACAGGCACACTCCTCCTTAACCCTTCGACCAGATGAGGTCATTAATCACTACCAACTGTTAAGGAAGCCAACAAGGTGTTATCATAACAACCACCCGAACTGTGACTATGACTAATCGAGTGGTGTTAGGGATTCAGAAAGCATTAATAATTATTATAATTATTTTTTTCTGCCTTGAGTTTTTTCTGTTGTTTGAGGTTCCAGGCATGAGATGGAGGGTGAAAGCAAGGCCCAACCATTCTGGAGTTGAGAGGATGTGCCATTTTGTTCAGCCTCCCACCCAGCCTTGCAGTGGGCGAGGGGATTACCTGCTGTAGCCCCTTTGACTCTCCAAGCAGCACCTTGACGGAGGTCTGAGCAATGTGGGGTGAGTCAGGCTGGCTGGGGGAATCAAAGGCATTCGACCAGAGCGCGACTTCCAGGCCACACAGTCGGGGAATCCCTCAAGGGAACCAGGGACCCACGCTGACCAAATTTGGCCCGTAGGAAAGCCCTGTCTTGCTACATGACCCCTGATTCATGGCTTTCCCCTCCTGGGGCCCAGCTCACATGCTGTCCCTAAAGCAGCCATCACCAGCTGCCTTACATTATTTTTAAAACTGTCACCCTCAAAGTCCTCAGAGAACCAACTCCCTGAGATGAAGAGACTGAAATGTCAGAAGCTATGAAAGTCATCAGCAGAAGGCCCCATTGGGATTTAGCTCCAGGTATAAACCTCTAAGGACAGGGCTGACAAACCCAGATGATTGTCAATGGCTTGCGTGGGTGTCCCACAAGCATATTCATGCACACAGATGCAAATTCTTCTAACTCTAATGGATCCTGAAAGCCCTTCATTCCGCTGTTATTAAAATGCAAACCACTCCTGGGGCAAGGGACTAACATTTATTGTGGTACCTTTGTGCCAGGTACCATGAAGTACTTCATTTCAGCTAATAATATGCCATTTAGTTCCATAACTCTGCTGAGGGACAGCAGAGTGTGGCCTCTGCACCCACACTGCCCAGTGTTCAAATCCTGGTTCTGACACTTAACCAGCTGGGTGGGCTTGGATTGGACATATCACCTCTCTGAACTCAGTTTCCTCACCTGTCAGATGGGCTTATGAGAGGTACTACATCTAGCCAAGCATAGTGGCTCACACCTATAATCCCAGCTCTTTGGGAGACCAAGGCAGGAGGACTGCTTGAGCCCAGCAGTTTGACACCAGCCTGGGCAACGTAGTGAGACTCTGTCTCTAAAAGAAAAAAAAAATTAACCGGGCATGGTTGGGAGACTGGGTAGGAGGATCACTTGAGCCTGGGAGGTTGAGACTGCAATGAGCTGAGATTGTGCTGCTGCACTCCAGCCTAAATGACAGCATAAGACCTTGTCTCTTAAAATAAAAAAAGAGAGGAGAATCCATTACACAGATATATATTAAGATTGTTATGAGGGTTTAAGGAATTAATACACATATACAATTTAGAATGGTGCCTGCATTCCAAGGGTTAGCCCTTGTTTTGATTTTATTGTTTATTCTAGAGAATACATGATGCTTATATCAGGCTTGGTGCTGGAAACACCTCTTAAAAATGAAGGGAATATGGCTGGGCGTGGTGGCTCATGCCTGTAATCCCAGCACTTTGGGAGGCCGAGGCAGGCGGATCACGAGGTCAAGAGATGAAGACCATCCTGGCCAACGTGGTGAAATCCCATCTCTACTAAAAATACAAAAATTAGCCAGGCATGGTGGCATGTGCCTGTAGTCCCAGCTACTCAGGAGGCTGAGGCAGGAGATCACTTGAACCGAAGAGGTGGAGGTTGCAGTGAGCCAAGATGGCACCACTGCACTCCAGCCTGGCAACAGAGCAAGACTCCATCTCAAAAAAAAAA
>PVKP010006650.1:0-81744 GCA_004027715.1 Plecturocebus donacophilus | reverse complement strand
CTACCCAAATGCCCAGTAATGAAGAGGTGGATGTGAAGTGTGGGGCATTGGGACAAGCTGGAAACCACAAAGGCACACTGGCACCATGTTGGTCTCCCGGGCACCAACCTCAGCCTCTGACTTTACTGATGCAGTGAGCTGGCCCAGGAGTTAGAGAAACTGAAAAACACTGGCTGGGCCAGACGTGGTGGCTCACTCCCGTAATCCCAGCACTTTGGGAGGCCAAGGCGGGTGGATCACAAGGTCAGGAATTCAAGACCAGGCTGGTCAAGATAGTGAAACCCTGTCTCTACTAAAAGTACAAAAATTAGCTGGACGTGGTGGCATGTGCCTGTAATCCCAGCTACTCAGGAAGCTGAGGCAGAGAATTGCTTGAACCTGGGAGGGGGAGGTGAGCCAAGATCATGCCACTGCACTCTAGCCTGGGCAGCAGAGTGAGACTCTGTCTCAGAGAAAAAAAAAAAAGAAAGAAAAGAAAAGAAAAAGAAACACTGGACGATGACAGGTCTAATGCAGAGGGAGAAGGATTTAAAATCAAAAGTGTAGATAGCCACCTCTGCTTTTCAAGTTGTGTGGCACAGTACCAAACAGCAGAGAAATTGGGATTTTTGTGCGCTGTCCCTTTGATGGAGAAAATTGTAAAAGGAGATGGCCCTGGTTGGCACAACACGAATATGAGGGGTCTCTGGTCATGCAAAAGTAGAACTGTGCTGAGAACAGAGGGTAGTGCAATCAGTCTGCCTGAGTAGAGGAATAAAGTTGGGGGAGCCAAAAGCTGGGGGTCCCAGAAAACAGAGACCTGGGCATTCCTTGGGGGAGAGAGAATGTGTGAGTGTGTGGGGCCCTTCCTAAGGAGGCCAAAGGAGCCTTGAGGACAGAGGATGTGTTTTGTTTACCTTGGGGCTATCTGCTGGGAGATACTGTGACATAGCCCTCCTCAATCTCAAATCTTCAGACAGTTTTGCAAGACACCCACCTGCCTGGTGTAAGGAAAAGAGAATGTGTCATACGTTAGGAGCAACCGAAGGCAGAACAGAAACAGCCCATATGGCTCAGAAAGACAATCCAAAAATGGAACCACCTCAGTTTCAACAGAAGCTCAGAGCTAAGAGGGAAGTGGGAAAATGTACACCTCCTCCAAGATACCCAGAGAACCTGGGAGAGAACTGGACCTCTCCAAGGACAAGACATCTCAGCTGACATCCAGATACACCCATGTAACCTAAGCAAGTTCAGAGTATACAGATAGAGGAAACTTTTCTAACTTCATTTCATAAAGCTTAACAAAACATACACACTAAACTAATTTTTACTTATAAAAAGATGCAAAACTTTTGAATAAAATATTAGCAGACTGAATCCTGTAGTAGTAACAGAATAATATGCTACTACAGTGCAGGAATATAGGAATGCAAGGCCGGTTTAATATTAGCAAAGCTGTTGGTGTGTTGGTGTCATTCACATTAACAGGATAAAAAGGAGGGCTTGGACTATGCTCATGGCTGCTAAAAAGGAATTTGATAAAATCAAACATCCATTACTAATTTTTTTAAAAAAAGCTTTCAGTAAAATGAAAGTGAAAAAGAAACTTTCTTACCTTTGATAGAGTATTTCTCAGAAATCAAATAGGAAACATCAGATTTCATTATGAAAGACACAGGCTATCACTGGTATGATTTCTTCCAGGCAGAACCCCATATTCTCCAGGGTGGAGCTGCATCCAGTTTCCCCACTGAATACTTTCACTTTCCCATCCTTGTTTCTCCTCAAAACTTCCGGATAGACTTTGTCTATCTTGTTCACATCTGTATTTCCAGGACCTAGCACGACCTCTGCCACACAGCTAATGTTAGATCAATGGTGAGTGAGTGAATAAATAGAAACAAATCAAATATGCCCACTATTGCCATTCTACTCAACGTTATCTTCAGGATTATAGATGAGGCTAAAAAGAGGAAAAAGATACAAAGGAGAAACATTGGAAAGAAAAGAATAAAACTAGATGTAAACATCTATCTGGAAAGTTCAAGAAAATACTTCAGAAAGATATTCAGATATAATATTCATATACAAATACAACACTATTTTCAAAGATCTTATATAAGTCATGATGATACTGGTCACAAGGGCACCCACCTGAAAATGGTTAAAAGCAAGAAAGTTTGGGGTTTTATGTTTGGGTTTGGTAGGAGGTGGGTCAGCTCCTTAACAAGACAGGCTGTGGACGTTTCCATCTTAAGCACAGCTAGCTTGAGGGCCTCCAATGATATCAAAACAGCTTTTAATTTTTCTGTTTGTTTTTAATCTCTGCCTTTCTATGTCTGGCTCTATTTTTCAGACAGAAATTTTACAAGCATCAGAGGAAACAGCCACTAGCAGCCCCTGACATACAATCACAGCAGAAACAGTGCTTCTCCCTCACCACATTTAAAGAAGATTTTCAGAAAGGATTGTTAGTCTGCCTTGGGTCACATTCCAACTGCCCCAAGCAAGGAGGATAGCATTAGTAGTCCAGTCAAGACCATGTGGCTATCCTGGTGACTCCATGTGAGTGAGTGTGTGTGTGTGTGTGTGTGTGTGTGTGTGTGTGTGCGCACATGCGCACACGCGCATATGGCCAGTGGGGGGAGGGTGAACCTTAATTAGTAGGTTTAACAGACCACATGGAATGGGGCAAGAGTTCCCTCAAGACAAGAGATGCTATTACCACTGGAAAAGGAAGGTGGTAGGCATTCTGAAAGCACACAACACAGCAGCAACACAACAGCCGACTACAATCCAGCCCTTGGCTGCTCAGAAGAGAAACACACACTCTCCGCCATGCATAAAATCTCAAAACCCTTCCTTGCTTAAATTATGCTTTCTTCCCACGTATATCCAAAATACGTTCCCCTCCCAGAAGGGAGACAACCCAAATCACATCAAGATAACATCAGCAGCTCCTAGTCCCAGATCTCTGAGTGATGCACCTTCCTCTGACATGTTCTCACTATGACCCTTTGTCTGACAAGCTGTACCTTGGTCATGGATCTGAACCCTTCCATACACCCTATATAGAATGTCCACCAGTGCGCTTAGAAAATGTAAGCTTGTACAGCACTTTTCTCTCATTCTCTCCACCTGTTCAGTGCTGCACCTGGAGAGTTCCTCATTCCACAGTCACGTTCACTAAGCCACCTTCAGAGGTGACCACTCGTTGTTCAGCCTGTCATTGAACCCTGACTTAAGTGGCTTTATTCCTGAGATCTGTAACTGCCTCTTTTCCATACAGTTACTGTCTTATCCCTGTCCCTCCGAAGATGTTAATTCTACTTCTTTTCTCTTTGTGCTGCTAGCTGCATCTCCCTGGGTGTTAGTTCCCTAGTTGTTGAACGCTGTATTTCAATTTGGTGATTTGGGATGGATGCTCATGTTTATAGATGAGATTCTGGTTTCCCCAGTTGCCTCTGTTTAATGCTGTATTTCAGTTTGGTGATTTGGGATGCTCATGTTTATAAATGAAATTCTGGTTTCCCCAATTGCCTCTGTTTACTGTGGCAGAGAAGGCAGGGCAGGGGGTCCCCCCTGGAAACTCCCATTTCTTTCAGATCCCCCATCACCAAAGGATTCATCAGCGGCCACACCACTGCTCCAGTCTGGAGGTAGACCTCCTCCTGGCTCCCTCTTGACAGGTGCCAGGGAAGGGAGCCTGTCAATTACCCAGACTCTGGCTCTGCACCCAGACACCTGAGCAACTGTCCCCAAGTCTTCTGCTCCTTGTCTGTGAGCCTTGCCTTTAGGACACCACGGGAAGCTCCCGCCTGGGATTCTTCAGACAACCGGTCCCTCTGTGTTGGAACTCTCAAGAACTCCTCAGCATCTCTGCCTTGTTTATGACACTTCTTTGGTCATTGTTTTAGAGCTATTCTGGATTCATGGGAGGGGGAGAGGATGAGAGAGGCAAAGAGACAGAAAGATACTTTCTGTCATTTCCAGGGATCTGGAGCAGGAGGAGGATGTGGGGGAGGGGTGTATGCTTAATCTGCCATCTGTATCTTTTCCTTTTTTATCCCCATATAAAAGTATATTACAACAGCTGATAATAAAGGATATGCATAGGATAAAATTAAAATAGAAATAGAAGATCAGAACTGACGAAAGGAAGAGGGGCAAATACTTCAATTACGAGGGTTACAGATTGCAGCCATAAACTTCCCAGTGGCCAGAGTAAAGAGTGGAACTAGACTGTGAGCTCCCGGAGGTCAAAGACAGTGTCCTGGCCACCTCAGTGTTCTCAGTCCTGGGCCAATCCCAACGCAAGCAGTTTTTCAATAAACGTTTGGTGAATGAACACATGTAACCACTTGATTCTTTATCAAGCGATCCCACCCTTGTTAACTGGTAAGAAGAAGGCATCAGATTTCATCGGTGGTGATATTGTTTTTCCTGCCAGTAAATTAAAAGCCATTTATTATATGTCACATCATGGATACTGCCTTTGACTGCTGCTGAGAAGCAGGAAATATTGTTGTGACCAGTTTTCAAATGATCTTTGACGAAACTGGAGAGCGGAACAGCCAGACCCCAGGGAGGCTGCTCTTGACTTCTGCTGTCCAGTGGCCCCTCCTCAGGGCTGCCCTGCCCAGTTTGCTCTGACCAGGGGAGCGGAGCGGGAGGTGATGACCTCCACCACACCCTCCCTCCTCGCAGCGCTCGGCTCTGAAGAGGGACAGCTCTTTCTGCACTGTTCATGACCTAAGACACTAGACCTCATTCAGCTGAGCCGGGTCTCGACGAAGCTGCTTATATCTGCTCCCTGGTGCTTGGGCCGGAAGATAAAGGCCCTGAGTTCCCGGGCACTCTGGACTCTCATAGTCACTGCTTCACTCCCGATTTCATTCTCTCGCAGGAAGGTTGTGCAGCCCCTCCTCGGAGCCAGGCCTTGTGCGGGCATGAGACACAGGGAGCCCAGTGAGATCCCCGCCCCTCAAGAGGCACGGTTTGATGGAGAATGTCACTTGTATCAAAGGCTCCACTTCCTCCCCTGTAGAACAGGGATGACGATTTCTGTGCCCTGGAACCGTCAGGTGGTGGTGATCGGCACATGTCTACTCTCAGCTTCCCAAGGCTCTGGGAGGTCAGGGATTATACACACGCCCAGCCCTCCTCCCCAAGAGCTGCCTCGCTGCCTGCCCGGGGCCATTCAGATAAGGCAGTGCATTGGGAAAGTGGATTGCAGTACCCTAGGGGAAGACTCCAGTAAGTTTCGCTTTTTACGCTAAACACTCTATATTACCTGTAGTTAAGTTGTCTCTTTGAAGATTAAGTAGCGGTTTCCTCCCTTAGTGAGGCATGTGGAGAAGAGGAGAGGGATGCTAATGGGCTTATGCTCCTTCAAGGCCGAGGGTCCCTTTCCTGGCCCTGCTACAAGAGGCTGTCAGGCTGTGCAGGAGGCAGCCTTAAGCAGGGGAAGCCTCCAGGGCAATCCTGGGGTGCATCTCTGTTCAGCCTCTTGCTACCTCTGGACTTGTCTTCATCTCAGTTTTCCCATCTGTAAAATGGGCAATAAGATTCTCTTGCCTTGAGTATGCAGAAATGTGAATATGGCTCCCCCAACAAAGCATCCACCTGTGGGAGGAGGTGTTCCCCTGAAGTGGGCGTGTCTCCTTGCTGGTCCTCCTCACCCTCCTTTTCACAAAGAAGCAGCCAGGGAGACAGCACGTCGGCGACTGTGACCCGGACCCACACAAGGTTAAAATGGCACAGTCCCCTATTGATATATCCTGGTGGCCCTGTAGCAATAGTTTTGCAAGAAGCTGTGCATTTGCATTACGTGGGGAACTTGTAGAAAAAGGCAAATTTTACAAAGTATATGGTATACACACAACATATTCTAGTGTTTCAAAATTGAAGCATTAGAGGAAAATGCTTAGGCAAAGATTTATTAAAATACCTGCAGAGACATAAAAACGGAAACAGTAGAAACCACTCAAATGTCCATCAACTGCCAAAGGGGTGGGTGAAACATGGCACATCCAAGGGGGGGAATATTACTCAGCCCTCAAAGAATCAAGGAATGAGGTGCTGTGGCATGGCATCGGGAGCCCTGAAGACCCTGTGGCTGGTGAAGGAAGCCAGGCGTGGGCCGCACTGCCGTCAAGACAAATTCCATCAATACAAAAGGTCCAGAATAGTGCATTCCTGTAGACAGGAAGTAGGTTGGTGGTTGCCAGGCCATGGGGATAGGCCATGGGGCATGGCTGTGGTTTCTTTTTGGGAGTGACATGTTCTGCGACTGGATACTTGTGACGACTGCAAACAAACAAACAACAAAAAAACCCCACCAAATTGTTTATTTTTAAAAGGTGAATTTTAAGGAATGTGAATTCCGTATCAATTAAAGTGTTATTTAAAATATTTGTGTCCTCAAATTAGTAAAAGTTTCACATAAAGATGGAGAAGCTGACTTCATCTCTGATAGAAAACATATCAGAATGGCATCCTTTGTTATGGAAACAGATCACTAGGACTATTTAATTGTTTAAATCTCCAGCAGCATATCTAAACATTTGTCACTGTGTAACAAAAAGGTGCCCCTGGCCAAGCCCTGCTCTAGACTATCAAGAGTCCCTCACCCAGCACTGTCCATCCCCCGGGTGGCATCCATCCCCCCAGTGGCATATATCTCCCCGCCAGTGTCATCCACACAGCAATGTCATCCCCCCAGAGGTGTCATCCCCCCACCAATGTCACTCACCTGCCAGTGGCATCCCCCTAGCAGTGTCACTACCTGCTGGTGTCACCCACCCTCCAGTATCACCCACCCAGCATTGTCACCCACCCAGCAGTGTCACCCACCCGCCAGTGTCACCCACCCAGCAGTGTCACCCACCCACCTGTGTCACCCACCCGGCTGGCACTTGCATTGTGGTTCGTTTTGGACCCCTGCTTGGGCTTCCCCCGCTCAAGATTGCTGCCTCTTGAGTGCCAAGGCCCTGGGGACCTGGGAGTGTCCCATTTTGCATCGTTTTTCCTTCCTGGAATCTCCTGGGCTGTCTGCTGGCCCTCTTGTCTCCAGGCCTAGGTCCCCAGATGGCTCTGTGTCCTGCTCATCCCATCCCGGGGTCCAGCAGTAATACCCACTCTATCTGTTCCCTGGTGTTATGTACGCCATCCACCCCACCTTGTCTGCCACTCCTCAGTCATGTTGTCTTCCAGAAAATGCTACAAAGACAGCCATCTCTCTGGATCCCCCAACTTTTTCCCTGGCTTCTATCATCCCTGCTCCCCAGCTCCACCCAGAATACACTAGCAGGGCATAGAGTGTTCTCAGGACACAGATCTATCTCATTCAAATCCTTCTCCTCTTCCTGTGGTAAGCTGCAAATAAAAAGGATCACAAATGTCTTTACTTCCCTATGCTTGCCTTCTCACAAAGTGACTCTGTGCCCTGCCCCTCCCATCAGGAGAGTATGGGCTCCTTCCCTCTACCCCCACCCTCACCCCGCCTAGGCCTGGCCAAGAAGACGCTGGCAAATGATACAAGAAGAGACTGGAAAAGAGCCTGGCTGTCCAGCCTTCTGAGACCACCTGGGAAGAAGCCTGGGCTGGGTTCCTTCAGGACAGGAGAGGGGCACCCTCCACTGGACCTCTCGGTGGCCGCCCAGACATGTGAGTGAGGCTGCCGCAGTGATCCAGCCCCAGCTGAGCCCACCAAGACCAGAACTGCCTGGACAACCCACAGAACAATGAGAAGTTAGTCAGTTGTGGGTTCAGTCCCTGGGTTTTGGGAAGTCTTGCTATGTGGTAAAAGCTAACCAATGCACCCCTTCCTGCTTCTCCAGCCCCAGAGACTTTTCCTCTGAGAGGGAGAAGCTCTCACTGGCTCCACACCTGTTCCTTCATGTCTACACGAAGCTTTGAGACCCTCAGGGCATTTGATAGGGGCACACCAGGCTCTTGTAAATTAAAAGCATTGACTCCTGAAATGGAAAAACTAAGAATCTAACTCTTGTTCACCTGCAGTCACTTTCCTCCATAAAGCGACCGGATGTCTCATGGTCAAGTTTTAATAGGGGAAGAGCTACTGATCAAAGAGGAATTAGGATGGACAAAAAAATAATTTTTAACACACCAAAATACAATCTCATCACATACTTATTGAGTGCCTGATAGACTCTGGATGCCTGGTAGGTGCCAAGGGCACAGTGAAAGCACGGAGACCCAGGCCCTGCTCTCCTGGGCTCTCTGGCCTGGGATCCAGCTAGCCTTCAGGTCACCGCATGAATGGTGACTCATCCATCCATTCACTCTTCTACTCACGTGACAAGTATTTCTTGAGTCCCTGCAGTGCGCCAGGAACTCTGAGAGTCACAGGGCATACCACCATGAGAGAGCCAAGATGTGCGAGCCTCTCGGGACAGGGGACAGGGCAGGTTCATCCCATCTGGGTCCAGGGAGGGCTTCCTGAGCCAACGAAGATGACGCGCAAACCCAAAGCATGTGATACTATTAATTGGGTAAAGACTTGGTCGTGGAGAGCAGGGGAATGGAGGAGAACATTCTATAAGTGCTAAGGCCCAGCAGTGGCTTGGAGGACCTGAGAGAAGACCAGAGTGTCTGGGGAACACAGATGTGGGGGAGCCCTGGTAGGATGGTGGGAGGCTGGAGGGATGGCAGGGCCAGCCGGAAGGGTGTCCTCAGACCCTGAGTGAGGATTCTGAGGGCTTTTGTGGGGACGGCACCAGGTGAGCATTATCCCCGTCAGACCACTCCCACCTGCTCCACCTGGTCCCAGGTACCAGAGACACCTTGTCAGCAGGTATAAGGGCCCCAGCAGCAGCCACATCTCCGCAGCCTCACCTCCCTCCCCCACGGCTCACCCCCAGCCCAGGCATTCTGAACACAGCACCTGCAGAGAGGCTCCCACAGCTCTGCACCCCCAGCTTAGCCCACCTTTCTGGTCCTCTCCTTGTTAAAAGACTCATCCTAAAGAGGCAGCTCAGACTCCACCTCCTCCAGGAAGGCTTCTCTGATGCTGTTCACCCCCAAGCTGGATGTGGCTGATGGTCTATGCTGGCAGAGCTGCCTCTATGTCCCTCGATTCTATTCCTAGCTCACTGTGATGGTCCCACAAAGCAGTGGCACCCCCAGGTCAGGGGCTCTGCACTCACCTGGGATGATCAGCCCTGCATGGGTCACAGTGGCAGCTCCAGAACAGCTAAGTAGGATGGGGGCTAAACCCAGGCAGGCCAGGTGTCACTACGCTGTGCTGCATTGGCACTGTGTTTTCCTTACACGGATGACCTGAGCAGGGGCTCTGAGGAGCAGGTGGCAAGTCTGGGGTCTCAAGTGCCCAGGTCCTCTGTGCGACTGCAGAGTCAGGGGCGGCAAGTGCAGGATTGGCTGTGGAGAGGCACAGGCTGAATCTGGCACAGAGTAAGTGTTCTGGGACTGTGTGATGCTGCTACTGGGACTTGGGCTGCCTTAGATGTGGCTGCGTAAGGTGGGTCCAGAAAGGTAGGGCGTGGTGGCTGCAGGGAGTTTGGGCAGTCACTGAAGATCCAGGTGCTGAAAGACGCAGCTGTCTCCAGGCAAGCACAGGCTGAAGGGTGCAGGAATACGGACGATCCTGGAGGTTGAGGGTGTTCCTCAGAGGTGCTTATGCTGGATGCAGGCCAGGGTCAAAGGAGGAAGTCCAGTCCAGGGTTCATCCATGCCAGACCTCAGAGTCAGGCTCCCAGGGAGCTGGGCTGACCCTGGCAGGAAACACAGGGGTCGGAGCGCCACATCGTGGGTCCCACACCTTCACCTCTTCATCCATAATAGATATGGTAGGACTCACTGGCCAGCGGTGAGGAGGAGCCATGGAAGCTGCATAAAGCTCCCAGCACAGGACCCTAGGCTCCACAGTGTAGGTGTCCTTTCCTGCAGAACAGGGACTCAGACATGGACAACCAAAAGTTATCAGAATTGGGGTGCTCTGTAGGGACTAGATCCTATTCAGTCAGCCAAACAGTAACTAAGCACTGCTATGCGACAAGTGCTTTGTCTACTTAGAGGTGAAGCACTGACCTCTGCGGGGGATGCAGGGATGTGCCTCAGACTTGCTTCATGGAAGGACGCACTGCCCAGCTGCTAGGGGCTGTCAGAAGACATGCTCAGCGTCACCCCCAGCTGCAGACACACACCACCCCCTGACATCCTCCCCAAGCCCCATGTCCTGTGACTGAGCCACACAGGCCTAGCCACACCTCTGCTTAGGACAGCTCTGGTCCACTCCAGCCCTGGCCCTGGGGCGAGTCCTGGCTGTCCTTGTGCCCTCAGTGAAGCTTGGCGTCCCCTGTGCCTGCTCCTGCTCCTCCCTCCCTGCCCCAGGCCTGGGCCAGGCCCTCCCTCGAGCCCCTGCAGCTGGTTCCAGGCACTGAAGCCAGACTTCCATGGGGCTGACAACCAGCGGGTGAGGTGACAAAACACCAAGTGGTGGGGGTGGCGGGGAGGAGGGCGGCGGGGAGTGGTGATCGAGGGAGATTTTCAGGCTCTACTGCAGAAGCTGTTCAGGCGAGGCAGAGAGCAGCCTGGCGGGGCGGGGGAGGGGGCCAGGGGACAGGATGATGTCCCTCAAAGGCAGACACTCGTATGAAGCCCTGGAGGCTGCGGAGGAGACAGCCCTCCTGTGACATCTAGGAAACAGTATCCTAAGCCATGGGGACAGCAAAGGCCGAAGCCGAATGCAGGAGGAGCTGGAGACTGGAGGTCGGGCTGAGTACCGCCTCAGGTACAAAACGGCTGAATACCTGGAGAGCACCTGGATGGTTACCCCTAGGTCGCTGTGGAACTGATCTGCCTGCCTTCTCCCTCCTGTCTCTAGAGCTGGCCGAGGCACGCTGGGGCTGGAGCTGGAGCTGGGGCTATGGCTGGCGCTGGGGCTGGAGCTGGGGCTGGGGCTGGGGCTGGGGCTGGGGCTGGGGCTGGAGCTGGGGCTGTGGCTGGCTGGCCACGGTTCCCACCCCGCAGGCACTGGAGATGAGTTGGTAAGAAAAGGGCACCCTCTGGCTGCACCGATTCTGCTGAGGGCATGGAGGCTTATCTCCCTGGGGGCAGCCCCGGGCGCAGCTGCTCTAAAATTACCCACTCAGCCGTTTCACAGGCAGAAATCTTCTGCTTCAGGCATTTGCATCCAAAGCGGTCTGCAGCCTACTTCCCACCATGGCCGGGTTTAATCTGCTGGCACTGGGGCTGCGGGGCTGGGACAATTAATTAAAGATCCCAGGGAGCAGCCAGCTCTCATTAAGTCCCGCATCAGGTGGGAGGGGTGCTGGGGGAGAACGCTCTTGTCGTGACTGCACTTTTGCCCCAGCCAAGCATTTTCTCATCTATTATCTCCATCGATCCTGGCTGCGGCTCTGAGAAGAGGGGATTATTATCTCCATTTTGCAAGTCCAGAAATGGAGACTCAGGTTAAGTTGTGTGTCAGGGTCTCCCAGCTCCAAAACAGTGGGACTGAGATCCACACCGGCCACACGTTGGCTCTCTTGGGATCTTCCCGGAGGTAGGAAGAGCAATGCTGGAGTGATGCTCAGGAGACCACGCAGGCTCCACTTCCCAGGGCTGCAGAGAACGGGTCTCAGAGGGAGTTAGGGAGGACAAATTGGGTTCCTAGAAGGCACCTTTGACCCTCAGATGCTATGGGGGTGTAAACTTTCTTCACTGAGGCAGAACTTGTGATTTTCTCCAACGTGGGGAAGGGACAGAGAATTCCCTGGGCATGGCTGGGCTGACTCTGTGCTGGCCACTCCTGGAGACCCAGAATGGGTCTTCCTCCCTCCTGACCTGTGCAGAGGAGCTGTTCAAAGACGACCATGACAAGATCTCCTATGCCACCTGCTCTTCTTACAAATGACTGGGATTGGTGGGGTTTGTAGCTGTTTAAACCAACAAATATGGCAGAAGTGATGCTCTGTGACTTCCAAGACTGGATCATAAAAGGTGCCGTGGTGTCTGCTCCCTGGAGGACAAGCCTTTGAACCCTGAGCCACCATGCTGGCAGCCTAGCTGCCTGAGGCCACCATGCTGAGAGGAAGCCCAACTAGCCCAGGCTCAAAGACACACAGAGGCCCTAAGACCATGCAGAGACACAGCCAGCCCAGCTGCCCCCACCTCTGCATCTGGCAGCAACCACACAGGAGATGCTGAGGCAGCCAGCTCAGCACTACTCACCAGACACAACAATGTGACTGCTGTTGTCTTAGGGCACGGTTTCGTTGGCGCTTTGTCACACACAAGAGTCACTGGGAACAGCATCTGTTGGAAATAGATGCTCGGTGCCACAAAGAAAAATCAGAACTGAGACAAAGGATCTTTTAGCAACACAGTTTTTACTTCCTGGTCTGCAGGAAGGGTACGACTGGTAGCCATCGTGCCACAAGAGTGCGATGAACAAAACGAAACACACAAATTTATTTCTTACAGATTTGGGGTTCTTATTGCTGTGTCTGATCTCCATTGGCTGGAGACAAACCTCACAATCTAAACTAAAACCCGATTGGCTAACAACTTAAAACTTTTCTAAACAGGTAAAAGCAATGGAGAGCTGGGACATGCCTGTGAGCATGTCCAGCACAGATATCTTGGTTAAAGTACAAAGACATAGAATGTGCCATATGCCTGTAAGCATGGTATTTCTAACAGCTACATAGGATAGGGCTTAACAAAGTTATTAGCACACTTACAGTTTATTCTTTAACAAGAAAGGAGACTTTAAAAAGGAACTTTTCTAATTCCCACAGCATCTCTGAGGGAGAGGGACAGACAGACCAGGGAAGTGTGGTTGCAGAGTGATATAGAAACCGATGCCCTGCAAGACAGAAGGAGGCCCAGGGGACAGGAGTGGGATCTGAAGGAGGGGGAGCTCCTGCCAGGGCCCACAGGGGAAGTCCCAGAGTCAGACAGGGCCTAACTGGCCGATACACTAGTGGCCGGCATCCCAGGGTGAATTCGGAACAGAGGTGTATATTCAGTCACCAGAGGCCTTGAAAGCAGGCCTCGGAGCTGGCCTGTGGCCGCACAGCAGAGACATCCACAGAGGCTCCAGCCTGGAGTGAAGTCAGGTCAAGCTTTAGAAAGCAAATGCTGACCACTGTGGAAGGGACAGAGAGGAAGAGCTGAAGGTGGTAGGGAAGATTTTTTCCAAAACCCCCACTGGAAGCAGAGTCTTCAGGTAGCTGCAGGAGCTCTTGGCATCTCTGGCCCTGTGCTGGTGTGAATGTGCTTCAGGCTGTGACAGAAACAAGCTGGAGAATGCAAGGACCACAATAGGTGGAGTGGCCTTAAAGTGGAGCCTCCATATGTCCATCCCACCCCCAGTGACAACCAAGGGGAACCTTCCATGTGATAACCAGGGTCTCTCCATCCTGCCTCCCCCCTCGCTGTTCTGGAAAGGCCCCTAATCTCAAAGCCCAGGAGAGAGGACACTGAGGAGGGGCCCAAGTCCATAATGCCCATCTGAGGGCCCCACTCACCAGTGCTCTGATGCCCACAACAACCTGGGAGCAGGTGCCACCCCTGGGTGCATTAAGGAGGAGCAGAGCACTGAGGACGGATCCAGTGAGTGGGACAGAGGTTGAGTAATTGCCATGGAGACAATGGCAACAGCATCTGTCTGTCACCCTCCATGCTGGGGGCCAGATGGGGCCCACCACGATGGTGTCAGAGGCAGGCACCTGATCCAGGCCTGGCCAATCAGTGTTTGACTTTAGGATATTGACCTAAACTGGGCCAATAAGAATCCACTCTGGGATTCTTATTGGTGAGAACTGTTGGGAAGCAGACATGTTCTTTTTGCAGGCATGACCAATCTTGTGAAATGAAAACAAAGAGTTGATAATGACCATTTTTGCCACCTCTTCAGGAGGTTTTTCCTGAGCACTGCAGAGGAAATCAGAGCAGAGACAACGAGAAAAATGAGAGGGCCGATAACATCATTGAAGCACCTGCATCCAGCCACACCTGAAGTCCACCTCAGACTTTTTATTCTATGAGCCAGTAAATTTATTTTCTTGCTTAAGCTAGTCTGTGTGTGTTTCTATGGCTTGCAAACAAAGGAAGAAAAGAGCAATTACACCTGTAATGAGATGGAAAATCTTTTCATTCCCAGAATTCCTCTTGGGGACAGCACTGTCTCAATTTGCAGGAAATACTTTTAAGAGCACTGGTGCTTGAAGGTAAGAGTCCAAGGGACCTGGTTGTGAGAAAAATACAAGAAAAAGGAGAGAAGTTTTCCCGACTTCACCAAGGGAGAGGCAGGGGGAAGCAGGTCTTGGTATGAATTCCCTGGGGTCTGACTCTACCCTACCCTTGCTCCTGTCCGTCACTGGAGACAGATGGCACTAAGGCAGAGAGGACAGTCAACGCTGCAAGATGGCGGTATGACAGCACTGAGTGGATGAAGCAGGTGGAGAAAGAGATCCTCTGCCATGCTCCTCACAGTGCAGAAGCTGAAGCGGGGGTCCAGCATTTCCCAGGCTCCCTCACAGCCCTGCTTCCGAGTGGGATTTCTGCTCCAGCCACTCACATGCACTGGCTGAGATTCAGAACACAGAACACAGCAAGAGGCCCGGCCAGTGCTTTTGCTGCAGCCAAAACCCAGTGTCTCCATGACGAGGCTCCCAGTGAAAGCAGGGTCTGTGGGGCCTCTCTCCTGGTGTCCACATCGCATCTTTCCTGAGTGCACATGGTCACAGCTCCACGGGTTGGGAGGGAGCAATGGGACTTCCAAGGGCTTCTGGTGTGGTTCCAGCAGGAACATCCAGGCCTCCAGATTCCCTGGCTTCCTAGCGATGGCAGGAGGGCAGGCCTGCTGTGGGGCTGTCCTGGAGATCAGGCTGAGAGCCGCTCCCCCTACCCACCTGGGCTAAATCCTTCCTGTTTAAACAGTGAAAGTGGCTGGCAGACAGGGAGGCCAGTTCTAGCTCTAAGATACAAGGGAGTGCTTGGCCTCAAACTGCATCATCTGAAAGACTTAGTCGATTACTAGCCCTTGGGTAACCCATGCCCTGAGCACCTGGCTCCCCTAGGCAGACTCGGCTAGTCCACCCCCCGCTGGCCTGACCACTCTCCACAGGGGTCAGGACCACAGCTGCTGGTGTCCTAAAAGGAAGGGCCCAGTGGCCACCTCCCTGAGCCATGCAAGGCAGCAGGAGCCTCTGCTGAGCACCCCTCTGGGAATCTCTGACTCAGAGACTGTTTTCCTTTCTGGCTGCAGGAAGCAGGACTCAGTTTCCCTGAGAACATCTAGCTGTCCTGATGATCCTGCCAGTCATTCTCTGCCTTCAGCTTCCCCAAAACCTGCCTAGGGTGATAACAGTCACTTTTGGGCTCAAAGGGTGGGAGGTACAGAGAGCTTGTTGAAGCTGCAGCCACACACCAGGCATTGGTGTCACTGCAGAAGCCACTCTTGTGGAGGATGAAGGACCAGCTCTGGTTGCCCTGCTGGGAACACAGAGAGGCAGAAGATGGACAGGGCCACAGGCTCCCCGTGGGACCCAAACTTGTAATAAAGTCTACAAACCACCCCCACCACACCCCGTGATGGAAGCAGATGGTTCCAACATATATCAGTGCTTACTATGTGCTCAGTGCTTCACATATGTTGAATTTGTTTAATTCTTACAACAGCCCAAGAAGGTAGGCACAATTTTGATCACCATTTACAGAGGAAGAAACAGAGGCACGTGAGATAAAATAACTTGCCCAGGTCACACAGGCAGAGGTTAGGGCAGGAGGCAGGAGCAGGATTTGAACACAGTGTATGGGTGACCTGGAGCAATAGATCCAGCCTCTGAGGAGGGTGGGGCAGACAGGCAAAAGGCGTGAGGGCTGAACTGTCGCAGGAGAGGGACAGAGTGTGCACCAGGTTTAGGCAAATCTGGAGGGATGTAGAGGGAGCAGGGACTGGGGAGAAGCAGGCAGCTGATTATGCAGCTTGGAGGAAGCCCCCTGCAGTGTGGTGGGGCGCAGGGCGACTTCTCCCTTTCATAGAGCCAGATAAACACGTGAGATATGTGCTAACTCTCCCCTCGACACCCCAACATGCATCTACATACTGCCAAAATAAATACAGATGGTCTCTGACTTAGGATAGTTCAACTTACAATTTTTCAACTTTATGATGGTGTGAAACCATCACAATTTTGACATACTTTGAATTTGAATTTTGATCTTTTCCCGGGCTAGCCATATGCAGTATATGAGCTATTCAACACTATTAAAAAATATGCTTTGTGTTAGACGATTTTACCCACTCGTAGGCTGATGTAAGTGTTCCGAGCATGTTCAAGGCAGGCTAAGCTAAGCTTTGACGTTTAGTAGGCTAGGTGGATTAAATACACTTTCAACTTAACAATATTTTTGATTTACTGTGGGTTTATCAGGACGTAGCCCCATCGCAACTCCAGGAGCATCTGTTTTACAAAACTGGAACCGCGCCTGTGGCCCTGGCTACTTGGGAAGCTGAAGGAGGAAGACCGGAGCCCAGGAGTTCCAGCAGCAAGCAATGATTGCACCGCTGGACTCTGGCTGGGTGGCAGAGCAAGGCTCCATCTCTAAAAAACAAACAAAAAAACTGGAACAAGTACTGTCCTACTTTGCTAGTGAGAGTATAAATTGGCATAGCTTTTTCCAAAGTAATTTGGCAATACCCTTAAAATAGTTATTTTAACTCCTACAATTTCACTGGGAGGAATCTGTCTCAGAGAACTAATCTGACATATGAGCACTCTCTGCACAAAGATATCCATGACAGAATCACTCATAACAAACAAAGCTAGAAACAACCCACATGTTCTGGGATAAGGAAGAGTGGAAAAAAATTATGGCACATCCATATGATGGAACATTGTGCAGTCACTAAAATGATGATTAGAAGGAGCTTCCGATCACATGAAAAAAATGCATATGGTAAAATGTAGAGGGGGAAAAGACAAGTTACAAAGTTGAGGTCACAGGTTGCATGTTCTCAACCACAAATGGGAAAGTGTGCCTGAAAGACTGGAAGGAAATAAACAAAATGGTTTATGGAAACACTTGTGGCCCAGGGGGATTAATTTATTTACTTCTGCTTTTTTTAGTTTTGGTGATTTCCAAGTTTTATACAAGTGCTACCAGAAAGAGGTCCCAATCCAGACCCCAAGAGAGGGTTCTTGGATCCCACACAAGAAGGAATTCAGGACAGAGTTCATAGAGCAAAGTGAAAGCAAGTTTATTAGGAAAGTAACAGAATAAAAGAATGGCTACTCCATAGGCAGAACAGCCCCGAGGACAGCTGATCACCTATTTTTATGGTTATTTCTTGATTATATGCTAAACAAGGAGTGGATTATTTATGCTGCCCCTTTTTAGACCACATAGGGTAACTTCCTGATGTTGCCAGGACATTTGTAAAGTGTCATGGCACTGGTGGGAGTGTAACAGTGAGGACAACCAGAGATCACTCTCGTCACCATCTTGGTCTTGCTGGATTCGTGCTGGTTTCTTTACTGCAACCTGTTTTATCAGCAGGGTCTTTATGACCTGTATCTTGTGCCAACCTCCTATCTCATCCTGTGACTTAGAATGACTAACCATATGGGAATGCAGCCCAGTAAGTCTCAGTCTCATTTCACCCAGCCCCAATTCAAGATAGAGTTGCTCTGGTTCAAAGTCCTCTGACATTTTCCCCCTCCGTTTTATAAGAGAACCCTTAATCCTAAGGGTTGCAGAAGGATGAAGATCCATCTTCCATAACTTCTTCAGGCCAAATAAGGGCAATGATATTCCTGTCTAACTATTGGGTCTCTTATATTCAGGGTAGAGAGAAGCTCATTGAGAAAGCATTGGTATGCTGAGGGCCATTCATAACTCTTGAGTTCCAATAAAAGGTGATATCTGGAAGATTAATAAGTGTTTAAGAAAACGTTGTGTAATCTTGTCCTGCATTCCTACACACAAAGACTACAACAGCAATATATTCCAAAACAGTAAAGCAAAAAAGTAAATATTATTCCAAGCAGACCAAATAAGAAGACTTTTCATAAAAGGGGCCACTGTTGGAACCAAGCTGATATGGGGTTTCTAGCTGATTCCAGTGTGCCCAGAATTACAATACTGATCCAGATTTTTACATTACTCATGCTTTTTGTTTCTTTTGAGCAGCAGCCAAAGATCACGGGTTGGTTTACAGGAATAAGCAGGGTCAGCCTAAATTGCTGGAAAAAACTCAAAAACAACTGATGAGACTAGAATCTAATAACAAGTGTACCATAGTTCTTGAAACATAATTTTCTTTCTCCAGTTTCCCATTTTTACTAAAGACAAATCATGGTTAAAACTGATTTGCTTTAGTATACTTGGCCTAATTATTTATATAAAGTGCAGCAAGAATAATTATTTTTTATATAGACTTTTAAATTGGCTTTGATGGAACTCTGTTCCATAAGGAATCTCAGACTTTTTAAAAGATGACCCCAGCCATGAGTTTGTACCATCAAATATCTAAGAATTGAGTAAATTCCTCTCCTCTTGAGATTCCAAGATAACTTGGGTCTCCTCTTGAGGTTCCAAGATTACTTGGGGCTCCTGGGCCTGTTAGAAAGTGACATTCTTTACTTACCACTGATCAGGAACCCTGTACAGGGACTGTGTAGACAAGGTATGAGGCCATTTTTCCCAAGGGCCTTTTATCAGCTCTATAAGGCAAATTTAATTCCTTAAAGGAAAACACACCATTCCAGTCAAAGCCTTGGTAAATAGCCAATTTCTCCAATTGTGTCTTGTTACAAAAGAAAACAGATTCTTATTACACTTAAGCAAATGACTACGTTGCCACAAGTTAAGATACTCATAGATAGTTTCCAAATTTTGGAAAAATCAGGTAGAGAGAAACAAATATGCTCAAATTTTGTTCACAGGAATATACTTTACTCAATTGTTAAAAGCTGTAAATAGCTCAAAAGAAAAGTTTTCTTGCCTCTGAAAAACAAAACAAAGGATTAGCAATGTTTTAAGCAAAAAGTCAAAATGATTACTTTAATCTTCTGGTTAAAGTTCAGTCCATGCAGTTAACTCCTGTTCTGTTGGATATTCATGAACATTTCAGCTCTCCATGAGAGTCCTGAAAGTTTTTTCCTCTATTCTAATATCACAGTTTCCAAAGTTATCAGAAACCTGCATTTAAGAACACCATTAGAGTTTATAGCTGATCTTAAACCACCTTCTAAAGAGGATTAAAACAAGGCAACAATTGTCCGTGGATGACAAATATTTTAGGACAGCCACAGTCAAAAACATGATTGACAAGGAAATTTGGTTACTTCTGTGGCATTCAATGATTTTATGTAACAATTTTAATTATTAATAATCTATACTAAACTGCATCAGAATTACAGGAGTTTCCCATTATTTTGGAACACACACCAATAACATTTATACAAATATAGCCCAAAGAAAGCCAAATACTATTTCATATATGACAGTGCTTCCTGTATAATTTTTATACCAAATAAGCCAAATTTTGCTTTTACATTAGTATACTATTAATGTTAAACCCAATTCTTAATAAAACTTTATAAATAAATCTATCCAATTTTATGTTTGACCATAAGATTCTCATAAACCTTTACTAATCCTTTACAATTTTTCATTAAAGAGCAGATTAGTGCTCTAAGAAAAACCTGTTGTGCTTTTTATTCAATGTTCAGTTTATAGAAAAGCTGAATAATACGCCTTTCATTTTAGCCAATGTCCACACACAGAATTTCTTCTACAATTAACTTTCCACAAATCTTCCACAACTTGCTTAAACCTTCAGCTTTATCTTATCTTATTTAAAACAATCCTTTAACCCTTTAATTTAGGCAAGAAAAATCCACATTCCCATGACTTCTTATAATCTTTTACCAAAAACACATTTCACTTTCTTACACACGTTGCATGTAAAATTGTTTCTTCAGCAGTCTCAAACACGTTACACTGTTAACTTTTAGTGGCTTTTGCTTTCAGTGAAAACCTTGTTAAGTATGCAACTTTAATTATATACTAGGTGTGGAGCCTAGGACACTAGATAAGGTCTTTTTTCAGCACAGCTGGGAGCATGGCTAACACCACAGGCCTTATCTAAATCTAATACTTCAAACTAAATTGAACAATTTTTCAAATTCAAAGAAGCAGTTTATGACCTTAAAGCATTTAGCAAACTTAAGATCTGACCCGCCTAATTTAGATCAAATGTCTGTATTTTACCAATAATCTTTAAAGCTGTTTTATTTCCCAAAGATTACTAAAGTCATGTGAACTAAAAGCCATTACAACTTTTTCTTTTAAAATATTTTATTAAACTCTTATTATTTTTAAATCAATTAAGTAAAGCTCTTTTAGATATAAACAAACATACAACAAACAGAAGACAGTGTAGTTGTAAGGTTTTTTTAATTCACCAGATTTTAAGTTTCTCTTTAAAGTGTGCAATTTTTAGGACCTAATAGCACGCACAGCTGGAGCTCAAAACAGATCCCCAAAAATTAAGGGTCCCATTTTTATACCAGATTCTGGATCTCAAAAAGAGGGAATCAGCCCGTCCCCCAGTGGAGTCTTATTTCTCAGTAGGGGATGAGGACATCTCCACACTTTCTAGGTGGCCAAGAGCATGCTTCTCTGATCCCAATGTGCAAAAAGCCAAGTATCCCCCATAACTGCTACTAGATCCCTAAACGTATATTTCCTACCTCGTTATTACACACCAGAGTTCTCTCATAATGCGAAGTAACTTCTGATTCCACCAAAAGAAAAAAACGTCAGATAAGGCAATACAAAGCAAAACAAAACCTTAGATTTTGAAAGGCATCTATTCACTTGCAATTCCTGAAGTTTCATGAGGAAAACAGAGGCTTTTCTCAAAACGGGGCTCTGTAGTGGCTCTTCTGTTTTTCCTAAGGAATCACTAGGGCTGTTAAAACGTGAATATCTGCTTTTAATTAAGCTGAAATTTGCTATAGAACTCTTTTGAAAAGTCCTTTTAAATTTCTTATTACCCAACATTAGCCAGGCCAAACAGCTGATATTTCTGGCTTTTAAACTTTACCAAAAGTAACATCACAGGGACTCTGAGAAAAAAAATTGAAGATGGTTTGTGGAGGGAAAGAGAATTTAAAAATTGCAAAGGTCACCCAAATATCAATCAGAAAGGCTCATCCTTTAAGCTAGGGATTGAACCCTGAACCCCGGCCTCCGTGAAAAGAGAAGGCATGACCACACGTTTACAGGGTCAAGCTCCCAAGGACATACAAAACAAGAGGGAAACCTCATCCAGTTTTTTTTAGGGACTAGCAGCAAAGTTTGTAGCTGACCAGCTTACTAGGCCGTCTTGAACAGCGGGCTTGCAGATGTCCTAGGCCCACATTCTATCCTGAGGTATTCCTCTCCATGACAGAAGCATACGGAGAGACCCGCAAAGCACACCACATTCCCTACAGCTTAAGACCCGCCTCACAAATCCTTTTTTCCATTAATCAAAACTTCACAGAGGAGATAAACAGCGATTTTACCATTCATTCAACCGGTTTGCAGAGAGAGAGAGACAGAGAGAGCGAGAAGCATTGCCTGAGGCAGGTGGAAAAGACGAGGTGCTCAGGGAGGCCAGGGAATGACTCGCCCATTGCAGCAACACTGAAAAGTTCAGGCAGCCGCTCCTCAGTCCTGAAGGGATCTTTTCCAGCAGTCCCATCGGCTCTCAAGTTCCCCTTTTAGGGAGGAAAATGTTCCCTGTTGGAAATAGATGTTTGGTGCCACAATGAAAATCAGCACTGAGACAAAGGATCTTTCAGCAACGAAATTTTTACTTCCTGGACTGCAGGAAGGGTACCCTCACTAGCCATCGTGCCACAAGAGTACAACGAACAAAGGAGAAGCAGACAAATTTATCCCTTATGCATCTGGGGTTGTCCTTACCGCTGTGTCCGATCTCTGTTGGTTGGAGCCAGACCTCACAATCCAAACTAAAACCCGACTGGCTAATAACTTAACATTTTTAAGCAGCTAAAGGCAATGGAGAGCTAGGACATGCCTGTGAGCACATCCAGCACAGATATTTTGGTTAAAGTATAGGGACATAGAATGTACTACGTGCCTGTAAGCACAGCATGTCTAACAGCTACATAGGATAGGGCGTAACAAAGTTATTAGCACACTTATTCTTTAACAAGAAAGGAAGTTTTAAAAAGGAACTTTTCCACTTCCCACACTCCCCATGGCCCATGATCCTGTACATGCCTAACCCTGTCCCCCGCTACCATCAGCAAAGAGTGCAAGACAGATTAATCCAAGAGAATAGCAGTTAACATCCCATAGCACCAAACCTGTTCTTAGCCAAGAGGCACTTTACTGAAAAGGGTCTCTAACCCCCTAAGTCTTAGGAAAGACTTTAACCCTCCGAAGTTGGGCTTCAAACCCAAGGTTGGTCAAGCGTCTTTGCCTTTCACTGAGAAGAGCCTTTGGCCCTCCGTCTTAGGAGAGACTCTAAGTCCCCTAAGTTGAGCCTCTAACCCAATCCCCCCCTTTAGCTGGGTACCTCCCCACCTGGCCAGCCAAGCAGTGCTGCAGTCTATTTCCTTCAGATGGTTGTGGGCGCGGGAGGGGGATGTGGGGGTTGTTCTTCAGTATCGTCTCTTCTGTGGTTCACCAGAAAGATATTACCGGACCCCACCACTTATCCAAAGTTAGCCTTTGGGTCAGGGGTTTCTGCACTATAGTTCCTCAGTGGTCGCAAGTGGTCGGAAAGGGTCCCCAATCCAGATCCCAAGAGGGGGTTCTTGAGTCCCACACAAGAAAGAATTCAGGGTGGGTAAAGTGAAAGCAAGTTGATTAGGAAAGTAAAGGAACAACGGAATGGCTACTGCATAGACAGAGCAGCCCCGAGGACTGCTGGCAGCCCACTTCTATGGTTATTTCCTGATGATATGCTAAACAGGTGGTGGATTATTTATGCCTCCCCTTTGTAGACCAAATAGGGTAACTTCCTGACATTGCCATGGCATTTGCAAACTGTCATGGCACTGGTGGGAGTGTAGCAGTGAGGACGACTAGAGATCACTCGTGTCGCCATCTTGGTTTTGATGGGTTTTAGCCGGCTTCTTTACTGCAAGCTGTTTACAAAAGCTTTATGATCTGTGTCTTATCTCACCCTCCTGTCTCATCTCACGACTTAGAATGACCAACCATCTGGGAATGCAGTCTATTAGGTCTCAGCCTCATTTTACCCAGCCCCATTCAAGTTGAAGCTGCCTTGGTTCAAACGCCTCTGACACAAGCACCATTAAAAGCCCTTGCTGTCTTAACGCCTGCAAGCTTCTGTTTACCTAGCTCCCAAGAGAACCTGGAGGTGAGAGACAAGCAGGCTTATCTCCAAGAATAGTTCTGAGTAGCAGTCTCAGGAGGCCACATCTACTCAACTCCACTGAGTGACCAGACAAATGGGCTGGGACAAACAAGAATGGATAAACTCCTCATTTGGACCCCAAAATTCAATTGTGTAAATATAGGTTGGGGAAGACCCAGCCTGAAAAAAAAACTTATAAAAACAGTTCAGCAGCTTTAGACAACCACAAGCTGCACTTACGACCCATACTAGGACAGAGTATCTTGGGTTGCATCACAAGAAGTATAGCTACCACAATGAAGGAGGTGACAATTATAGGCAGACCACATCTGAAATTCAGATTACAGTTTTTGGGTCCCTCAAGACTCTCAGTTAACCTATCCCTTCCCCATCCTGGGGACCAAAGCCAGGTTTTCAGAGGGTCTGGGAGGTTCCTTTCTTGCCCCTCTCCATCTGGTAACAGGGAAAAGGAAGAAGGTAACGAGAAGCAAGGAGAAGAGCTGGCCAGAAGCCAGGAAACTTGTTCCCCACCACATCAAGTGTATAATTGGGCTAATTCTGCAGTATTTGTGCTTCTGGGCCTTTGTTCCCCTTTGCCTGTATAACTCCTGATTGGAACATTTGCTGTTCCTTTTGTGTGGTCCTAAACCGAATCCTCTCTGCTAATGTTCATGAATGTGTTCTAATGGATGTTTTCCAGAGCCCTTTGTTGCCTCAATTAAGGGATAATGAACAAGAATTGTTTCTATTTGTAAAACAGCCTAGCTATTTCTGCTTCCCAATTGGTGGGACAATGTGTCTTAATTAAGCACAAGGACTTGTCACTTCATCTACTGTCACGATCTCCAAAGAGGCAGTGATGGGGTGCGAGGGAAAGAAAGAGAAGCCTAGGAGGCTTGGGGGCGCCCTCTGACGTCTGGGTGGGCCCAGAGGGGCCGGGGAAGCACACTGGGCAGCTCCCGGGCATCAGGAGCTATGCCAGATCAGCTGTGGCCTCGGAATGCCTGGGCAGGACACCCTGGCCTTTTTCTCTGCTGCTGTGCCAGGCCTTTGTCATCAAGAGCATGATCTCTGGAAGCAGACTGCCTGGGTTTGGTCCCTCCTCCATACTCACTAGATGTGTGACTCTCACCCAGAGCATGAGAATAAGTAGAATGATGACGGACCCCACCCCACCAAGTGTAGGCAGTTTGAATCAGATAGCACAGGGGAAGAGCTAAGAACAGCACCGGCCTCAGGGAAAAGCCCTCGGTAAGTGCTGGTGACAATATTGCTTCTAAAAACAGTGTGCTGGAATTCCTCTGGGCTCTCCTCCTCCCCTGGTGGATACAGGGTTCGGGAGAACAGAGTCACAGCTGTGTGCCGCCACGGTTCCATGTCCCTCCAGCCCAGTAGCACAGAGCGCGGCAGGGTGTTCCTGGAATGAGCCACAGGAATGGTCCCGCAGGCAACCTGCAGACAGTCGTGACAGCTTTGCAGGAGCACCAGCCACTCAGAGGAGCCCTGGGACAGGGGATCATCCACTCGCCTTGGGTGAGTAGGAGGGTGGAAAGAATGCTTGGGAGGGTCTGGGATGGAGCCACACTCAAGAGATCCAGGCAGTGGCTCTTTACCCTGCTGTGTGCCAAGCCTTCAGTAAGTTAATAATGAGCACAGCCATCCAGATGCCCCATCACACGCCCTGCTGGGACTCACAACTACCAGAAACGCCGTAGATGTCAGTTTCCCAGAGCCAAGCTGAGCCTGGTCACACCCTCACACACCCCTTAGGCCCCTCAGTGGCAACTGGGAGCTGGAGAGACGTGGCCAGTGTTTCTCAGATAGGAGTAGCACCAGTTGGTCACGGGAGGACGGAGAAACCAAACAGCAGCTAAAATGGAAACTGGGCAAAGAAACCACAAAATACCCAAAAACCCAAAATAAAAGAGAGAAAATGGCCCAAATCCTGTTCAGGGTGACATGTCCATAACACACTCGTGTCTTATTTGGGTTTCCAGCCAAACCCAAATAAGAGAGGAAGGGGGCACTAACTGGGGGTCCCTGAGATCCCCTCCTCTTCCAAAATACCCAACGATCATTCCACTCACTAATCACCTATAAAATTAGAAACCCAAACCTTCGCTTCATTCTAACTCCTCTCTGAACCCTTTCTTGGATGGCATCAAGAACTGGGAACTTGCTGGGCTGGAGTCTCACCGGCCTCTGGAGACCCTCCTGAGCACTCTAGAACATTTCCCTAGGCCTTGGATCCCCGACCCCCTCTGGCTCCACAAAGACAGCAATGTGTGTCCCCAGCCAATTCCCAGTACTTCAAAAGACCCCATTCCTCTGTGGAGGAAAAGACCCTAATAGGTCTTTTGCTTTTGTTCAGACTTCCCTCAACCAAGGGCCACGTCAGGGCTGGGAGGGGCTCACGTTGCTCAGACGTTCGTATTGATGATTGGCTCTGGGGTTCTATGGTTGATACCAAACCTGTCAATGCAACGTTTACAAAAAGGGTGCAGACTGCATACCGGCCCTGCCTGAGCTTCTTGGGTCTATTATCTGATGAACCCTCACAACCACCCTCCGAGACAGTCATTGTCCCTATTCTTGCCATTTTACAGATAATAATCACTGCAGCTCAGAGACGTACAGGAAGCTTCCTAGAGTCACCAGGAAATTGTGGAAGCAAGACCTGCATTCAGGTCCCTCCTACTTCACCAGTAGCAAGCGGAACCCTGTGTGATCCCATCGTTGCTGAAACTCTGTCTTCCATGCCAACGGTCGTGGCGCAACTCAGGCCTCCTCCTCTTGTCTCAAGCTGGTGCAGGAGCCTCCCAGCTCATCTGACTTCCACAGTGCACCCTCATCCCCAGGCTGCCTCAGCCCACCAGCCAGATGAGTTTAGGGTAAAAGATGTTTATTAGGGATCAACCCTTGTTAGAAGAAGGGTTGGGGGAGAACGTTGGGCAGAGGGAGAAGTTAGTCTGCAATGCAAAATCGAGAACCCTTAACCAACCCAGAGGGGAGCTCCAGACAGAACACACCCATAGTGCCCCAAGCAGATGGAAATGACAGGGCCTTTATCCCCTAGAGCCCTCAGGAGGTCATGGCCTCAGGTGAAGCTGGCCCTGAGAAAGCTGACAGCCAGAGGTGGTCTCCACTGCACACCTACAAGGAGGCATGTGGAGGACGGGGAGGCACACCTCCGGATCACCCACACCACGCCCCAACCCCAGCTGCAGCCTTCAGTGTCTCCCCATGGAGGCAGAATGCAGCTGGGCCTCCACCACTCAGTTGGTGGCATCTGGCCTCTTAGCCTGGCCGCCCCTGCCCCCTCCTCCCAGAGCCCTCCACCCCTCTGACCACACCCCAGTGGCTTCCTTAGCTCCTCCAACGTCTCTTCTCCCCTGGGCTGACTTCTCTCCGGAGGCCTCCTCCTGGGAGCCTTGCCTGACTACGGTCCTGTATGGGTTATGCGGAACCCTCTGGGTCTCCAGCCACCCCTGCGTAGCAACCACCTCCTACCCCAAGCCAGAGTGGGACGAAGTCTGTCCCATGGCTCTGGGCAGACCCTGGAACAGAGCAGAAGGAACCCACCAGGGTGAGGAAAGATGACTCGGGTAATCAGAGAGCCAAACTCAGAGCCTCAGAGGACTGGAGGCTTAGGGACATGAGTAACAGGGTCAGCAGTGAGCACCAGACACTGGTGGGACCGTGGCCCCAACTAAGGGGGATAACCTTGGTCCAGTCCCAGCCAACTCATCCAGATGGGAGTCGGCACAGTGTGGACAGATTCCTCCATTTTCCCAGAGAGTTTAGATATCCAGGTTTTTATTTCAATTACCTTGACTTTTGGTTAAAGTTGACACCTACTTTCAAATCAACAGAAACACCGGATTGTGTGACTCAAACCAAGATCCTGCAGGCCCTGAAGTGGACAAATGAATGTATGCCCCCCACCCTGAAGGGCTCAGTCACTGAACACATGCTAACTGGGTGCCTGCGTGGGCCTGGAGCCCCAGCCTCACACAGTCCCTACGTGGGGACATGGCAGGAGGCAGTGGTCTTCATGAATGAGTGAGTGATTATTAGTACAATGCTTTGGGATAAATGGAACAGTGGGGGGCTGCAGTTTGAAGAGAGCGGTCCTGATGGAGAGGATAACATTGGAGTGGGGACTGAAAGGATGGGTGCCAGCAAGCCCCACAGCTTTGCAGACCGGCTTTTGGAGGGTAGGGGGTACAGGTCACAGAATCCTAAGAACTGTGGCCTTTATTCGCCACAAGGTGATAGCCGGTGGGGTTTTAAGTGAGGAGATACTTGCTTTATTCACTTTTCAATGGGGCTGCTCTGACTACTGTTGTAAGCATGACTGGGTGGAGAAGGTGGGGCAGGGTGGCTGTCACAGTCATCCAAGGGGGACCAGGGGGTGGCTCTGACAGCGGGTGGTGGTGCGGCAATGAGAAATGGTCAGATTGAGGACGTGTTTTGAAGGTAGAGCCAGCGGGATATGCTGACAGACGGTGCCTGGGTGAGAGAGGAGGACAAGGTTCTGGTCCAAGCACTTAGATGGGGAACTGCTGTGCCCATGAGGACAGTGTAGAAGGGGAGAGCAGGCTCTGCAGAGAATTCCCCAGCCCTGTGCAGGTGGAGCCTCTGAGGCCTCGGTGGAGCTGCCCAGCAGGCAGCCAAGGCAGGACTGGGACTTGTGGGGAAAGACCCAGGCCAGACCCTCCTCTGATTGAATCAACGAGTTCCAGCAGTGAGGCACTTAGGCTTAAATGCAGGAGGCTGACCGCCCCTAGGGAGGTCACTCAGAAGACTGGGCCAGAAGCTGCTGCAGACCTGCGCCTGGCCACTACCCTGTCCACTCAGGACAATGCATTCAGTCCGGGAAGGGGATGGGGTGGAAATAGGCTGCAACTGTCTTGAGGACATGAAGGAAGAGAGCAGGGCAGCGTGAGCCTGGGGGTATCACAGCCTCTCCTGGGCAGATTAAGCATCTGAAAACCCCACCCCCACCCCAGGAGCTCCGGTCCTCATGAGTGACAGGTGCAGACAGCGCCCAGGCTGCCATAACAATGGAGAGATGCACTGCTGGCAGTCCAAGCTCCTTCCCTGACCACCCCCCACCCCCAGGGGCGTCAGGGTACAGAGAGGCAAAGGCTCCCCCCGCCAGGTCAAGCCAGGCTGGCAACTGGTTAATGAGCCCACCCTGGGCGTCCCTGGGACACAGTGACCAGGACTGTTAGGAGGTGACCACTGAGGCTTCATCAAAGCCGCTGCACTGCCGGGCCCAGCAGTGATAGTGAGTGCTTTGCTGCAACACCCTGCCTTTGGGGTTCGGGAGCCAGGCTCACTGAGTGACTCCAGAACCAACTAGCCGAGTGACCCCTGGAAAAGTCACTTAACCTTCTGGCCAGCTCACCTGGAAAAGGTGGAGACAGGCTCAGTGGGACGCTCCGCTCCCCTCGGTCCCTCCTAAAGCCTAGTGTGAGATCCATGCCTCCAGGCTCCCACCCCTGCCACCTCCACCACCGCCAGTTTCCCCTCCTCCCAGCCTCCCCTCCCTGCCCTGGCAAATTCCTCCATCCTCCACTGCCTGTTCAGACAACCTGTCCTAGGTGTAAGTGTCCCTTCACATTTGGGGACAATTCTTTCTCTGCTCACCTATAGATCCTTTCTATGCCTTTAAAAAGTGCCCTTGGGACATTCCACCCAGGGAGCAGGAGAAGGGAGGAGGGCTTCCAGGAAGAAGGCAGCCCACCCTCTGATGCTTCCTACTCATTTATCTTGCTCTCCCCTTCCTTTGTCTCCCTCCCTCCCACCCCGGCTCACCCCCTTCCCCTCACCTCACATCCAGCACTGACAGATGGGGCCTGCAGCTGCAGCCTTCTGTCCCCTGGCCCCTGAGGTGGCCGCCCCCTCTGAGGTCAGGGCAGTCCCTGCAGCTGGCAGCCTTGCCGACTGGAGCTGAATTCCCTGCTGGCCTCCCAGCCTGCAGACACATGGAAGGGCTGCTGCTGACCTGAGCAGCCCCGGGCCAAGGAACGGAAGGACAGTGCTAGGGCATTTCACACAGGGTCTTGTTTCATTTAGTCCTCACCATAATATACCCATGAGGGTACAGGAATCTCATGTAAGAGATGAGAACAACTGACACTCACGGAGATGTTGGAACTCCTTTGTGACAGTCAGAGCCACCCAGCTAAGGTGCGAAGGAGCCAGACTTGGAGTCCAGGTATTCGTGGAAATGGGTGGTGTGCTCTTGGCCCCCTGGTGGGGTTTCCCAAATTGTCTTCCTGTTCATCTGTCTGCCATGTAACTCAGAGCTCGGAGCACAAGGCTAACATGGCCTCAGTTCATGTGGGAACCACTGAGCTGGAGTTGGCTCTGGTCCGAGGCTGAGCCTGGACCATGCCTGGTCATGGGGATGTTGGACACTACATCTGAGATTTGCCTTTTTGCAAATCTCATTCCTTACCTTGCTGTGTACGGTGGGGCATTGCCTTGCCCTCTGGCTTCCTGCAAGTATGTCTACAGGGAGGCACTGATGGAGGCTGGTGGGCAGGAGGAGGCGGATAGCCAGGTGTTTCTCCACATTCATTCTGGGCAGCACCTCTGGCAGTGCTGTTCCCTCCATAGCTCCAGCTTCCGCCAAACTGAACCCCCTTCCATGATCCCAGCTCCCATGCAGAAGCCCCCACCATGACTCCAAAAGGTGCCCTGGTTTCTGGGCCCTGATGACACTGCCTTCTCTCTGTGGGACAGCAGTAGTGAATCTCTGGCTTGCTTAAGCCACCAGCCAGTCTGGTAGCCAGTTTCCCTGTATCAAATCAC
The DNA here is from genome assembly GCA_004027715.1 of Plecturocebus donacophilus. Lineage (NCBI taxonomy): Eukaryota > Metazoa > Chordata > Mammalia > Primates > Pitheciidae > Plecturocebus > Plecturocebus donacophilus. The sequence continues at coordinate 51,536 of PVKP010006650.1, read as the reverse complement.
CTCTGTTTATAAGACCTAGGGTGGTTTCTGTTTGGGAGAAGAGATCCTAGACCATTCCCACTGTTGAAGAAGTTCCCAGCCATGACAAGGAGGAGGAGCAAAGAGTGAAAGTTGTGTCTCGGATCCACAGCGTCACTAGGAGGTGGCCACCAGCACACTCTGGGACCTGACATACTCTCATATGAAAGACAGTAGCCATACTCTTGGTGCTGTCTTTGTGGGCTTTTGTCAGGGTAAAGTGGGCCAAAGAGCTGGTTGATGCTCAGGCCAGCATAAGACACTCTCAGCTGCCCAGGCCTGCAAGCTCTCGTCCCCACTGTTCTCAGCCCGGCCTGCCTGGGCATAGAGATGGACCATTGCAGGGCCTACATGCCTCTCCAGCCTTATCTTGGGCTGCTCCAACCACCCAGGGCAGGTACACACAGATTCCAAGGAAGTTCAGCAAGGCTCTGAGTGTCCTCAGGAAAAGGGGGCAGCTGGCACACAGGAGTGAGTTCCTGAGAGATCTCTGCTAAGGCAGAAAAGTCTACCTGGTGCCCTGGAGACCTTGCTCATTTTGTCCTCTCAAAATGACAATTTTACTGCCCTGGGGAACCTGCCACCTGCTCAGTGCAGCAAAGGAAGGGAGACTGTCAAAGAACCGGAGGATCTGAGATTGCAAAGGGACATCATCAGGCCCCTGAGGAACAGCTTCCTGCTGGTGCATGAAGCCCAGCCAGAGTCAGCCCAAGCCAGCTGAGCATCTACAGGGACAGAGGCTCCCCACCTCCCAGGTCCGCCACACCACACTGAGCAGCTCTAATGTTCCAGTGTGGAATAACGTCCCTGAGGAAAGTACACACATGGGAAACAACGGCAAATGGAAATAGGATAGCCTTTATCATTAGAACTCTGGCAGCCCTAGCTCATTTAGGTGTGGGGGACCTTTCTCTCTGCTTGCTGCATATAGATAGGTTGGGTGCCTTCCCCAGGCCCCTACTCTCAGCAGCTGCCCCTCCTCTGTAGCCAGCCCCACCCTCTCTCAGCAAGTGACCCTCCCTGGGACAATCACACTGCCAGGTTGCCCAGATCCAGGAGAGATCACTTTGCCCAAGCCAGCTTAACCCCAAACCTTCCCTGGATACTCATGCTAGAGCTGGCCCTTCGGAGATGAGGCCTGACAGCTTCTTGCCAGCCTCTGGTCCACACGGAGGGCTAAGCTCCTGGCTGGAGGCTCTTCACCTTCACTTCCCTTCATTGACCATTATGGCTGGGCAGTGATGTTCCTAACCCTCTCCCCAGCCCCAGAAGTCAGGGACTGGTGAAGGATCCATCCTCAGAGTGAGTTCTGCCTGCTTTGTCCTCCTGCCTGGCTGTTCCCCTGCCTCTGAGTCAAGTCCAGGTCTGAAGCCGATGACTTGCGGCCCTGCCTGACTTCCCTGAGCAGCATTTCCAGTTCCCTAACTTCATGAATCTCCCTGGCACTCTGCTAGCTCTAGGCACAGACCACACCTGCCCTCCCTTCCCCAGCCCCCATCTCACCTGGGATTTCTACTTCGACAACCCCCAGTGGCTCACCCATGGTCTGGAGCCCCCATCCTTCCATCCCACATTTGTCTGAACACATGTCAGCCCTCAAGGTCACCAAGGGAGCGCCCTCCACAGCTGTTCCTGATCCCCAGGCTTCAAAACTGGAGCCTCCTGGGCTCTGGCCCTGCTGTAGAAATCACTCCCAGTCGCTGTCTGGAATCACCTCCTCTTCCCCATGCAATAACCTGGGCCCCCGTCACCCTCTGCCAGGGAGAATAACAGCAAGCCCCAGGGTCCTAACCACATAGATCGATCCTCATTTGGCCATCTTGGGTAGGCACTGATGGTATCCCCCTTTTTTACAGATGAGGAAACAGAGGCACTGAGAGGGCAAGTGATTTGTCCAGCATAAATACTGATACGAACAGGAAACAGGGAAACACTAGGTAGAAGAGGGCGGTTCCCTGGCAAAGGCCCCACTCTCAAGCCTAGATACCCAGGTCTCTAAATGAGAACAGGCTTTCCTGTTTTTGTGCCCAAAAAGGGAAATTTTTGGCCCGCAATGCCCCCTATCTTCCCCTAATATAAACTCCGAACTCTAAACTCTGGGAGAGACGAGCGACCAGCAGGTCAGTGAGGGCCAGCTACGGGGCCCAAGCCCAAAAGCCCTTGCCCTCATTCCTGCACCTGCCTGTCTGCATGCTCCCCCTTCCCCTCCCCTGCTGTAAAGGGTTTGAGCTCCTGGTGGCCCAACAGAGAGCCACACCCCTGTGGCACATCCTGAGAGAGGGGCCAGGGAACTCTACTGTTTCCACATGACACCCACAGACAATATGTAGCAGAGCTGAGATTTGAACCCACTCTGCCTCAAGCTCCCTGCTTAAACCCCTACACTATTTGACCAAAAGCATAAATGGGAGTAATTCAGAGCATTCCAATGTGGTAGGATTCACTTGTTCTCACAGGGGATGTTCAGAGGATGGTGGCAGAGAAAGGAGTGCCCACCCCCCCATACACTGGGCACCTCCAGGTAGCTGCTACAAGCCAGGGCGGGATGGGGGCATTCTGACTCCGGTTATTACTCCCCAGGGCCAGGGAGGATGGGTGGATGGGCAAGGTGATACCGAGTCAGAGCTGCATTACCTCATCGGTGGTATTCTCTAACTGAAACATTAAACTGCTAGTGAGCATAATTTCTAGGCAGACAGCAACTTTGCACAGGAAATTTGCAAGCATTACATGTTCTCTTTCCTTGTTGCAATCTGTATAGTTTATCTTCTGAAACAGGGTTCGTGACTAAAGAACAAGTCTCCCAGGCTGCTACTTCCAGAAAGGAAAAAAAAAAAAATCATTCCATACATGGCAGAGATTGGGCTCTCAAACCTATAAAGGAGAATTTGAACAAGACTCTCCCAGAGCAGTCCCTGTCTTCCTCTGGTTCTTTCTATGTCTCTTTCCCCTTTTTTTTTCATATTCACACTTCAAGACTGAGACCTGATTTTAAACCCAGTCCATTCCTGCTTGAGTGTCTGATGTCTCCTTTCCAAAGCTCAGAGCAGTCATCTTTCCTTCACATGACACTCTAAAGAATCCTCCCTCTCTCCCCAGGGCTTCCCTCCAGACTGAAGCAAAACTGACTCTCAGAATGCAAATGGCTCAGGCCCTGGTCTCCATTCATTTCTGCAGCCAGTGTTTAGCAAGTACTTTCTATATTCCAGGCACCATGCTAGGCATGGGGCAGCAGTGAGAAAATAAATCTCTATCCTGGAATGTTGGTGTGTATCAGTTTAGTAGGTCTCAGCTGCAAGATACAAAACCTCAGCATGACAAAGCTTAAACAATACAGCTATTAATTTCCTATTTTCCTTTGTTTTTTTTTTTAATTTTTAAAAATAAAGACGGGGTCTTACTACACTGCCCAGGCTGGTCTCCAACTCCAGGGCTCAAGTCATCCTCCTGCCTCAGCCTCCCAAAGTACTGGGATTACAGGCATGAGCCGTCACACCTGGCCCTACTTTCTTCTATGACAAGAACTCTGGTGGTGAAGTAGGGTCCAGGATTGGTTAATTCAGTGGACCAATGATGGAAAGACCCAGTTTTTCCCATCTCTCCACTTTTCCATCATCAATAGGTTGGCTTTGCTCCTCAAACTAGCTCTCTTCCTGGTCACAAAATGGCTGCCACAGTTCCAGGCATCGTAACCAGGTACAAAAATGTTCCAGAGAACAGAGTTTCTTCCTTCTGATTACTTTTAAGAACAGTAAAAATCTTCAACATCCATGCATGATTAAAAACCTTCCCAACCTGATAAAAGGTGTCCATGAAAAAAAAACTCCAGCTAATTCAATACTTAATGGTGGAAGACTGAATACTTTCCCCAAAGGTCAAGAACAAGGCAAGGATACCCACTCTCACTACTTCCATTCAACATTGTTGTGGCAGTTCTAGCTAATACAATAAAGCCAAAACACACACACACAAAAAAAAAACAAAACAGAAATAAAAGGCATAGAGATTGAAAAAAGTGCATTGCCGGGTATAGTCACTCACACCCATAATCTTGGGGAGGGTGGATTTCTTGAGCCCAGGAGTTCAAGACCAGCCTGGGCAACATGGCTACAAAAAATACAAACATTAGCTGGGCATGGTGGTGTGCACCTGTGGTCCCAGGTTCTCAGGAGGCTGAGGTGGGAAGATTGCTTGAGCCTGGGAGGTTGAGGCTGCAGTGAGCCATGATTGCACTACTGCACTCCAGACTGGGCCACAGACCACGACCCTGTCTCAAAAAAGAAAGGAAGGTTCGAATAACATAATTATCTATGTAAAAAAAAAAAATCCCAAAAAATCTAAAAAAGATTTATTAGAACAAATGAGTGAGCTTAACAAGACCATAGGATAGAAGGCCAATATACAAAACTTAGTTCTATTTTTATATGCTAAAAATAAATAATTCAAAGTTGATATTTAAAAGTGCCATTTATAATAACATCAAAATTATAAAATATTTAAGTATAACTCTTATAAAGTATATTCAAAATCTGCATGTTGAAAACTATAAAACACAATTGAAAGAAATCAAGACGTAAAGAAATGGAAAGAGGTAACCATGTGTCTGGATTGAAAGATCTGGTATTGTTAAAATGTCAAGTCTCCCCAGACTAATCTATACGTACAATGCAATTCCAATCAAAATCCCAGTGGGATTTTTATAGAAACTGACAACCTGATTCTAAAATTGAAATGGAAAAGCAAAGAAACTAGAATAATTAAAACAATATTTTTAACAGAAGAGCAAAGAGGAATCATGCTACTTGATCTCAAGACTTATTATAAAGCTACCATCATCAGGAAACATGGTGTAGGAGAAAGGATGTATACATAAATCAATGGATCGTAACGGAGTCCAAAAATAGACCTACACATTTATGGCCAATTGATTTTTGACAAAGGTGCAAAGACAATTCAATGGAGAAAGGATCGTCTTTTCAGCATGTGGTGCTGGAACAATTAGACATCCGCAGGCAAGGAGGAGGAGGAGGGGGAAGAAGAGGGGAGAACGACAACTTCAATTCATGTCTTGAACCACATGAAAAAACTAACTCAAAACAGAACTTAAAACTAAGTGCAGCCGGGCGCAGTGGCTCACGCCTGTAATCCCAGAACTTTGGAAGGCCGAGGTGAGCAGATCACGAGGTCAGGAGTTCAAGATCAGCCTGACCGACATGGTGAAACCCCTGTCTCTACTAAAAATACAAAAATTAGCCAGGCATGGTGGTGAGTGCCTGTCATCCCACCTACTCGGGAGGCTGAGGCAGGAGAATCACTTCAACCCAGGAGGCAGAGGTCAAGATGAGCCGAGATCGCACCATTGCATCCCAGCCTGGTGACAGAGAGAGAGAGAGAGAGAGAGACTCCATCCATCTCAAAAACAAAACAAAACAAAGGGCAAACCTAAAACAATAAAACTTCTCAAAGAAAGCCTAACCGAGAATCTCTGTGACCTTACGTTAAGCAAATGCCAGAATCAATTCATTCCATAAAAGATGAAACTGATGCATTTGATTTGATCAAAATTAAGAGTTTCTACTCTTTGAAAGATGCAGTTAAGAGCATGAAAAGACTGAAAGAAAATAGTTACAAATCATATGTCTGATAAAGAGCCTATGTCCGGAATGTATAAACAACGCCCAAAACTCAATAATAAGAAAACAAATAAGCTTATTTAAAAATAGACACAAGATCTGAACAGACACTTCATCAGAAAAGATACACAGATGGCAAATAACACATGAAAAGACACTCAGGATCATTAAAGAAATGTAAATTAAAGCCACCACAATGAGCCATATACATACTGGAAAGGCTAAAATTAAAAAAAAGCAAGCACCACAGTATAGAGTGCCTGTGAGGAGGTTGGACAGATGACCTTCCGTATACTCACACTGCTGGGGGAAATGCAAAATAGGCTGCCACTTTGGAAAACAATTTGGCAGTCTCCTGTCAAGCTCAGCATACATCTACCATATGACCTAGCAATTCCATTCCCAGGTATTTACCTAAGTTAACTGAAAACATATGTCCACACAAACTCTATCTAAATATTTAGGGATGTTTTATTCATAATCACCAAAAACCAGGACAACCCAAATGTCCCTCAACTGACAAATGAATAAACAAACTCTGGTACCTCGTCCAATGGCATACTATTCAGCAATCAAAAGGAATAAATTTCCCACGTATGCAGCAACATGGCTGGGTCGCAAATTCTAAGTGAAAGAAGGCAAACTGACAAAGCTACCTAGGCATTCAGAGCAAGCAGAAGAGTGTGGAGGAGGAAATCAGGTCAGTGGTTGCAGGAGCCGGGGCAGGGGAGAGAGTGTCTACGCAGGTGGTTTTGGGGTGATGAATTGTTCTGTATCTTGATTATAGTGGTGCTTATGTGGTTGTACGCTTTTGTCAAAACTCGTCAGACTGTACAATACAAAAGGTGAGTTTTAGTTTGTGTGATACCTTAATAAAAGAAAGAAAAAACAAACATTTCCCAGAAGCAACCTCCCATCTCAGTGGCTGGACTTGCATCTTCCACAATTTCTAGCACCAAGGATAGGATTGTCTTGGCTGGTTTAGATCCATCAGGACTTGCTGGGGGCATGCAGGAGGAGGGTACTTGAAACCATTGAGAGTTATTGTTAGAAAGAAAGGTGGAGAGGGAAATGGGTGTGAAGCAGCCTGCCTCTAGGGGTCTCCTACATGGGAGGTCCCAGACTGCAAACAAATTGGTAAACAGAAGTGCTCAGGTAGGATGTGCTGCAGGAAAGAAAGCAGTGTGGTGTGAGAGGCAGAGACTTCTGGGGCTGGCAGGGAGGCCAGATAGGACCCTCTCTGGGGATGTGATGTTAGAACCCAGACTCAAATGTTGGGACAAATACAAGTAAACAGCACAGCAAAAGCCAAGAGTTAGGAGGGAGAACCCACAACCATGGTATAACCTAGTGTGCACAGAAAGGCAGACTGGCGATTTGGCTGGAGGTGGGAGTGGCCAGGGGTTGTTTTTCACCCCAAGAGCTAGGGAAGCCACTGAAAAGTTCTGCCAGTGGGATGACGCAATCCCACTTATATTCTAAGAGGATCACAGCTGTGTGGGAAATGGACAGGAAGGCAGGGAAAATGTAAGTTAGGACGACGGTAGTCTCCCAGGCAAAGAAAAAGAGACATGGGAGCTGCAGGCTCTCGTCTACAAATCTGGTGGGTGGTAGAGTGCAGAAATCATATGTTTGATGGAGTGAGAGCCTCAGGAGCTCTGCTCTGGTGGCCTTGCTGTTCAGAGGCCCCTGAGACACTCACCTGGGATATCAGGTTGGCAGCTTCCTCATCTGTAAGATGGGAAATGTGGCTCTGCAGATAAGTGACATTGATACTCTCCCTTTATGACTCCCCTGCCATGTGACTGTGGCTTCAAAAGCATCCCATGAATAGCCCTCATAGCCTCCCTGCAAGGTTACCATTTTATAGATGCAGATAGAGAGGCTCAGAAAGGTTGCATCATTTGTCCAAGGTCACCCAGTAGGTAAATGGTAGAGACAGTACCAGAATGAAGTCAATGTCTGCAACCTGAAAAATCTGGGCAGACCCTTCCCACAGAGCCTCCCAAAGGTGAAGGGTTATTTTTTATGTTCAGGCTGTGAAGGAGTTCCATGTGAGACACAGGTCTCCAGCACCTTCCAAAATCGCCAGTCAGGCAGCCAGCTCCTCTTCTGGCCTGGGGGTCCTATCTGAAGGAGGAGGCTGCCCAGCTGGAGGCAGCAGAAACATCTCTGCAGCTCAGCACAGTATTTCCAGGCGGCAGAATTAATAGGGCTAAGTTCCCCATGCAGAACTTAGCTGGCTCCAGTGCTAAATTAGCATAGATAAATATTTTTGAGAGAGGAAGGAAAATAATGCATTTTGCAATAAAGCCAGAGAACAGCCCTCTGCAGCCCAGTCCTGTGAATCTGCATGAAATGAATTTGCACCTAGTGTAATTGAAGGCGCCATGGTCCTCCATGGCAGGGAGGAGGATCCAGCCAAGCGGATAAATTCTCTCCTTCAGGCAGAGCTGAGGTTGTCAAAAGGCTGATCTCCGTGGGGGGCCCAGGTGGGGATGGGGAGGGCAGTGCCAGGGACTGAGGAGCAGGGCCTGGGCTTAGAGAATGAATGAGGAGAAAGACTCCCCAGCAGCCTACCGGGCACACACGCACTCGCACTCGCACTTGCACAGGCACACCTGACCCATCCCAGGGCTCTTTCCAGATGAAGGCCAAGCACCTGCATGCTATGGTCTGCCAAGAGCCTCTGACCTCCACACCCTCCTACCAGCTCCACAGAAACTGTGAAGCTCTAGAAATTCCTCAGTGAATGGTTCACGAGTCCAAGTTCAGGATCTGGGCCTCCCTGCAAACTGTCGCCCTCGTCCTGCCACAACCTCATGCAGGCCTCATGCTCTTTCCCATGGATCCCCAGAAATGGCTCCCTCACTGCAGGGCTCCCCCCGAGGCAGCCCCAAGGTGGGGGCTCAGGGAACCAGAGCTGGTGCACACCAGCAGCCCACACCAACATAGCTCCACTGGTTGTTAAAAATACTAAAACACTCTTCAAAACTGGCTAGCAGATGAACACCACCCAGCCCCCCTGGAGGATCCTTGGCTGCCCTTGGACCCCAGGACCCTTGGGCTTCTCCATAAGGCACTAGTAGGTTCATACCTAGCACCAAGAGTGAGGCCCACCAGTCCTTCTGATTGGCTGAGTCCTTATACTTGGAAGATGTTCCTGGCGTGGGAAACATAGACCCCTCTATGATCATCAATTCTCCTGGTAACATACCAGCCAGGTAGAGATAACATACGTGGTATGTTTATGGTAACACACATGCCAAGACAAGCCCCTGGCCTCCCTGTGACAACCAGGCCCCCACTTTCCCCCTGACACAGCCCATGGGCAGGAAGGGCTTTCCCACAATTTGGCCTTCTCAGCTCCCAGCGTTCAAGGCCCTTAGCCCTCTGGTCCTTGCTGACCTCTCCAGATGCTCTCCTGAGACTGCTGGTGGTGTGCAGAGCCAAGCAAGATTCAATCCTGTCCTGGAGGAAGGTATAGGGCAACTAAAAAAATAAAACAAAGAGAAGGGAGCTAGACCAAGAGCATGGCTGCTGGAAACCCAAGAGGAGCACCCACACTCAGGGCTGACCATCCCGCCCTGGTCTGAGAGACAGCAAGAGGCAATACCAGGTCCAGCAGCTGTGGCCGGGGTCCAGCTGCTGGACAGGCATCTGATCAGGGACCAGGGGCCAGGTGGACAGCAAGCTGTGCTCCGCCTAGCTCTGCCAGGGCAGGTGCAGGGCCTGGGAACCCTGTACTCTGCTGGGGGGCCCAGCCCCACCCTGCCAGAGGGTCTCTCCAGGTCTCACCCTGGCTCCAGAAAGTCTTTCCAGGTCTAAGACTTCAGGCCATTTTTGCATCAAAAGTCTTTACCCTAATGCTTTTTCTCTAACATCAAATATCTAACATCAAATATTTTCCCTGCCTGTGGCTCTCAGTAATAGCATGGAAATGAAGCAAAATTCCTTGAGGTGCTTTTTTTCCTAACTACACACTCCAGGCCACTTCCCAGGGATTCTGAAAAGCACTCCCTAAGGGAAAATGTCAGAATTCCTAGGGCAGGGACAGGGAAACAGGATTATTGCCAGTGTGAAAAGCTAAAAACATCCAGAGTCCAACCATGCTCCCCCTTCCCCTGGGACAGGGCCAGGCCCAGGAGAGGGAAGCAGGGCCCTTTGCCCTCTGCCTCTGTGAGTCACTGTCCCTCCAACAGGGCACTCACCCAGGTGGCTATCTGACTCAAAGAGCCCTGGGCTCACACAGGGGCTGATCCTAGGGGCCAGGGTGTCATCAGCTATGCAGGACAGAGGGCTACACCGAGGTGAAGGACCAGCCACTGAGCAAAAAGCCCAGGAGCGTCTGCGGGAGGCCGTGGGTACAGCCACACTTGGGGCCTCCTGTCTGCCCAGCACATCTCTACTAGCCTATGAGTTTTGTTTTATAAACACTTCTGTAGTGCCAGGCACTGCTGTAAACGCTGTACATATATTAACTTATTCTATCTTCATACAACCCCATTTCTGAAGTAAATCCTACTGTTTTCCCATTTAACAGATGGGGAACCTGGGGCTGAGAGGTGGTAGGTGATTTGTGTACAGTCACACAGCTCCAAAGTGGAAGAGTCAGAATTCAAACCCAGGCAGTGTGGCTTTGACCCAACCCTTGCACCCTGGCTCCAGTGAGCCCTTGTGAGTGCCCAGGGCAGGGGCAAGGGTAGGCTTGGATGGTTCCCCAGCCTGTGCAGGTCAGGACTCCAACCCAGACCTTATGGGTGCCTCTCCTCCTGGTTTGTACGTGCTACCTGCAAATTAGCTAAACATTATGGAAAAACCCGTGTCTTGGCCAGGATATGTCTCATTAATGCACATTTATACAAGTCATGACAATTTCTTCAGACAGAGACTTGAAATGCCTTCTCTGCAGAAGCTGGTCACAGAGATCAAAAATAGCAACCGGCTCAAGGCAGCAGCTTGGTAAATGCCGCTGACAATCTGGGGTTTATTCCTCCTCCCAGAGCCAATGCTGGTGCTCGCAGTGGTCTCTCCAGGGAGCAGCAGCAGGAGGTCCAGGTGTGGAAGGGCGCCACTCCTGGACTGGGGATCATGCTGCCCCTGCCCCACTGTGCCGTTTCTCATGGACCAGTCTTGGTATCTGTGCGGCTTAGTCCAGTGTGCCCTAAGGCTCTGAAGTCTGTGAAGTCTTGTTCTCTCTGAGTCTCAGTTTTGCCATCTGCACAAAGGGCATCCCCAAGTAGCTGTGACAATCAGAGATGATGAACTGGATGCCCATGGCCTACACCAGGAGCGTGACAAATGGAGCCTACTACTACGTTACTTCAAGGAGCAGACAGAAAAGGGTGTTGTGTGCCAGGGTTCCCAGACTGGAGAGGATGAGGTGAGCTGCGAGATTGTTTGGAAATTCTTCTTCCTCTTGGGAGCTGCATGATTGAAGGTGGAGGCAGGGAGTGGTCCCAGAGCTAGCCAAGTATGGCATTAGGTTTCCCTTGGTCTCAAGGGGGCATCCCAGAGGGGCCAGGAAGGTCCCTGAACACAGAGAGCCCAGCAACTAGAAGGTACCCGGGACCCTGAGGAGCAGGGACCGAGTGTGAGGAGCCCCTAAGGGAAGATGCAGATCCAGAGTGAGGGTTCGCCCGGGGTCCCCCAACCCTTGGCCCATACACACATAATGAAACTGAGACCCCAGGGGGCTGGAACGAGGTCCGGAGCACAGCAGACCACAGAGAAACGGGCTAGCCCCAGGGCCTTGCAGAGCCCCCTCCCGCACCGGAGAACCCCAGGAGCACCCACCGGTCCCTCCTCCGCGGCTGGGTTTCCTAGGAAACGGGCCAGTGCTGCAAGACACAGTCGCCACCCTCCATCTGTGGGGAGCCCCACTGCTTCTCCACGAGGGACAGAAGGCTGGGCCCAGACACCCGAGGCTGGGGGGGTGCCTGGGGATGGCCCGGGGCTGGAAGGCACTCACCTTACCCAAAGCTCCTCAGTCCGCACCTATGCAGCAGGGGGAACACAGTTAGTGTGGGGTTTCAAAATCTTCACAAGAATTAATATGTGGCTTAAGAGTGTTTCTAGCAACATGGGGAGTGTGGAATGTCAATAGCCAGGGCACCCTCTCTGAGTGCCATGAGAACTTGAGACCTCAACACGCCTGTAGAGAGAGCACTATTATTTTCTCCATTTCACAGATGAAAAAACTGAGGCTCAGAAAGGTAAAGGAATCCCAGCCACCGGAAGCCTTGGTGGTATTAGGATTTAGAGGGGCTCACAGAACAGACTCCAGCAGGGTGGCTTCAGGAACACAGGCCAGCTGTTGGGGCAGAGTCCATAGGAGGCCTGGAGAACAAGCAGGCCAACTGAGGCAGGGGCCACTCAGAAGAGCGGCATGGTGGGAGGACTGGGGGATGCTGCGGCTTGCTGGGCCCAGAGGTAAGTCAGCACGAGTAGCTCTATGCCCTGGCTGCTGGGAGAGGGGCTACAGAATCGCACCGGGACAGGCTGGCACAAGCTCGGGGACCGGGAGGGCTGGAGGTGGAGCTTCATGGCTTCTGCTGGGAGGGGGAAGCAGGGCGCTCCGGGCCACTCCCTGGGCATTGGCTATAGCATTGGCCCCCAGCCCGGTGGCCCACACAGGCTGGGGTGGGGCCAGTGCGAGGTGGGGGCTGCTCAGGATGCCCGGCAGGCTCTGGTTGCATTTGCAGCTGCGTCCAGCCCTGTCTCCCATCAGACGTGCATCACTCTGCAGTGCCCAGCCCCATCCCTGTCATTGCAGCTGCCACTGCCTCTGTCCCAGCAGAGGGGGAGGGGAAGCCCAGAAGGCCAAATAACAAACAGACCCAATTTCCCCAAATCAACCTGTCGCCACAAAGGGAGGAAAATTCAGAAGCTTGGCCAAAGCTGACCTGTTTACATTTTCCTTGGAAACGAAGAAATAATTGCTGCTGCTCTAGAGAGCTGTCTTCGGTTGCCCCCTCCCCTGCTCCCACCCCTCCCTGTCCTATTCAAGCGCAGCCAGGGATGACACTGGAATCTTGAATCAAACTAAGTGGTTACTATGGTGTCAGCCTGAAATTCTGAATCTCCGAGCCGGCCAGCGCGGAGGCGCAGAGCCAGGGTACACAATTAAAGCAGAGAGATCGAGGAAAGAGAAGGCACATTGTATTTCAATAGCAGCAAAATTGCACTTCCCAGCATGGCGGGGGGAAAAGATGCGCTTAGAAATGCAGTTGGACATGAGATTGGGGCGAGCAACAGCCCCAGTTCCACCACCCACCTGTCATCTCTCCCCAACACACACACTATCCCCTTCTGCCCTGGACCCTGTGGTCACTGAGAGCTGTGGAGCCCTACCCCGACCCCTGCTCCCAAACTGCACCCCCTTGGCCTACCCAGAGGCAGATGTCACCTCCCATTACACAGGGTCAGCTTCCCAACGCCTGGGGGCCTCTGCATGCACCTGGGGGACAGGGGCACAGCTCATGGGCATGTCTTTCCTCAACCCCACCTGGAACCCACTGAAAAGCCCTGCCAGCCCTCTCTGTAAACACACTTGTGTGAGGCCCCTCTCACACCTCCATAGCCACCACCCTGACCTAAGCCCCTCATGTGTACTACAGCATCAGCTCTGCTCTGATCTGGTCCCCTCACAGTCTCTTCTCTTCACGGTGTCCAGAAAAATCTTACTGAAGCACAAGCCACATTCTGTTCCTCCTCACATCACTCAGAGAAAAAGCCAGAGCCCTTCAGTGGCCTCGTGGGCATGCTCAGGTCAGACCTCCTTCCTCTCTGACTCATTTCCCCAACCCCCAATCACTCACTCCAGCCGCCCTGGCCTCCCACCTTCTATGAATATGACAGGCAGGCTGCTCCTGCCCCAGGGCCTTAGCACCGACTGTTTCCCCTGCTGGAGCGCTGTCCGCAGTCACTCCCACGACTGCAGGGGTTTATCTGTTTTGCTCACTGCTGTATTCCCATGCCCAGAACAGCACGGGCATATAGGCGTGCTCAGGAATCAATGAGTGAACCATTCCCCGGGTTCTGGGCATTGGAGGGGCAAACTGGAGGCTTTGACAAGAAAAATCCAATCCATAAGCCTGTTTTGTTCAGCCCACGGCATGCTGACTTGCAAGGTACATGTAAACCTTAATTCATTAACAACATATAAAACTTGGAAGGTTAAACACACAAAGCAGAATTTCCAACAAAGGGGTTATCCGTTCCTTAAAGGTTTGGTAGAACTTCCCCATAAAACTGTCTGGACCTGGTGCCCTCCTTTTTTCTTTCTTTTTTTGTTACACCACCTTTTAATTCCTTTTTTGAACAGATCTGTTCATGTTTCCCCTTGACTTTTCTTGATTCAATTTCAGTGAATGAGTCATAGTTGCGGACCATAACTGGTTAAGTAAGGGCAGAACATTGTATACTGCAGAGTTTAGAAAGCATCTTGAGTTTCTGCGAAGGTGAGCAACGTAGACAAAAGGGAGAAGACATTCCAATCCCTCCAAGTCAGTGTCCTAACAGAAACCCGCTGCCTTCACCACTCACCACTGGGTGCTTCTACTACAGCTGTCTCGGCTGAACCAAATGCTTTTGCCACAGGAGCCAATCTCTCTGCACATGACCTGGCTCCTGCCATCCCCCCAGCCCATTGCTCGTCACTCCTCTTGTGTTAAGGAGGGCTCTTGCTATGGCAAAAAGCATAATCCCATCTCACACAGGCACAAATAAAAAGAAAGAGATCTATTGGCTGGTGTGCCAGAAAAGCCTTGGGACTTCGGGCACAGCTGGATCCAGGAACAGTGCCAGGAATCCATCCTTTGCCACTTCTAAGCTACACCTCCCTCTGCTGTTGGCTTCATTCTCAGGTAGGCTCTCCCCTCCTGGTAAAAACACAGTCTCCTTAGCCACCAACTGTGGCTCACTTTTGCCCCTGGAGTCCTGCTTTGATACACCTGCTTGGCTTGGTCCAAGTCACACACTCAACTTGAGCTACAAGGACATATGGAAAATGTCATTTTTAGCTTTTCCACTTATGGGGTGGAGACAGGCATGCTGGAAGGGATTGGGGCGAAGGTCGGGTTAGCCAAGTTGCAGCATCTGCCACTTTGTATATATATGATTTTTCCTAAAAAGTATTCATTTTACCTTTGATAATTAGATTTATTGGCAAAAAAAAATGTGCTTTGTATTCTCCCACATTTTAACATATCTGTGTATCTATAATGCCCCTTCTGCATGATTATTGATGTGTTTTCTTGATCAGATTTGCTAGTTTTGTCTGGCTTATCAGTCTTTTCAAAGAATTATCTTTCCTATTTATATCTCATCTACTATTGTTTTATTCGATTTCATTAATTTCTGCCCCTTTTCTTCATTAATTTCTTCAGTCTGCTTTCTTCAGATTTATTTTGATGTTGATTTCCTAGCTTATTGAGGTAAATGCTTAGTTCTCTTATCTTTTTAATCTTTCCTCTTTACTAATGACTGCATTTAAGGCTATTCATTTTCCTCTAAGTACACACGGCTTGGGTGGTATCCTGCGGATTTTTATATGCAGTGCCTTTATTGCTGTTCATTTCTAAATAGTTGATAGTTCAGTTTTATTATTTAATTCACATTATTTAGATTTGGTTTTAAATCTCCAAATGGATGGATTTGAGGATGCTCCCTCTTGTTCATTTCTAGTTTTATTTGCGTTGTGTTTGGGAAATGTGACTGGCATGATCTTTTTAATTTTTAAAAAAATAGGTTTTAAAAATCAAAGGTAATGTAAAAACATATTCCCCCCATAAAATAGTCAATCAATACAGAAGTGCATAGAGCCAAACATGAGAGTCTCCCCTTGCAATTATTATTATTCTCTCAGCTTCACCCTCCTATTCATTCAGAGCTAACCTTTGTGAATAGTTTGGAGCATATTTTTCAGCCCTATTTTTAAATCTAAGATATATTTATATATTCATCCCTAGAGCTTAAAAACTTTCTTCTATTTTACAGCCTGTCTTGCAGAACTCTTAGCTAACTCTACTTTCAGCCATATTTCTCCAAATAAATGCAATTTTGTTTTTAAATAAATGTTTGCTTGGATTTGGCAGCACCCTATACATTTTGATATGTCATGCTTTCACTGCTATTCATCTTTAGGTCATTTTCAATTTTTGTTTTGATTTATCTTTTAACTCGAGTTCTTGATCAATTTTTTTAAGGATTTTTGATTGTGAATATTTGAGAACAAAGGAAAATGGAAAACGTTCCACCTCTTTCTAAAAGAACTAGGCAAGGATAATTTGTAAAAGAAATATGTAAGCCAATATCCCACACTAACAATTTTCCAAAAGCCTAAATAAAATATCAACAAATTACATCCACAATATAATCAAAAGATTAATCAGTCATGATAAAATAGATTGAAATCCAGTAATTGAAAGACAGTTCAAGATTATGAATGTAATATTATCCATTATATTCACAGGTTAAAAGAGAAAACTCGTATGATCATTTACATGGATACTCCCAAATAATTAATTTATAAAATCTGACATTCGTTTCTGATTAGTAAAACTTCTGATTAGTAAGCTTGGAAATGGAAGGAAAATTCATTAATTTAATAGCGATTGTCCATTATAAACTCTTAGTAAACTTAATACTTAATGGTGAAACTTTAGAAGCACTCCCATCAGAGTCAGGAACAAAATGATGAATTCCCCCCCCCCCACCTTGTTATAGAAGGGACTTGAGATTCCAGAGAATACAAAGCCAACAGGCGTTGAATCTGAATTTGGGACTTAGGAATACTCTGGGACCTTCAAGGCTGCGTCCTAAGAAGTCCTGCAATAAGAACAAGAAAGAAGAGTCTCTAGAAAGAAGTAATAATAATAAACTGTCATTGTTTGCAAATGATATAACTGCCTATCTAGAAAATCTATAAGAACAAATAAGAGAGTTCAGCAATTAATCAGACAAGACCTAGCAAATTCAAACCAACAGTCATGACCAGTTAGAAAAATCTGGGGGAAAAGATGTATCCCATTCACAATGGTGACAAAAACTAGAAAATAATTAGTAATACATATAACAAGATCCATGTGAAAGAAATGATCAAACTTTACATAAACAAAAACTTAAGTAATTAGAGAAACATAGTACATTCTTGAACACAAAGGGATCAATTCTTCCCCGAGGAGTCTATAAATTCACTGCAAACAAGATACCAAGCACAGATTGTTGGCTCCCTGCCCAAAACCCAGCATTAGAGATACCACAGCAGAGAAAGGGAGGTTGATGGATCTGAGAAGCCAGCATAAAACTATGAGACAGAAGGTGGTTGAGTTCTGGCGTGTGTGTGTGTGTGTGTGTGTGTGTGTGCGCGCGCGCGCGCGTGTGTGTGCGTGTGTGTGCAGGGAGCAGGAGGGAAGGATGACAATCCAGAGTGGAAAAGAGCCAGTCATTGTGGGAGTAGATCAGGTTAGAGGAATGTTTTTTTTTTCCCCTGAGATAGGGTCTCCCTCTGTCACCCAGGCTGGAGTGCAATGGCATGACTATAGCTCGCTGTAACCGTGAGCTCCTGAGCTCAAATGATCCTCCCTCCTCAACTTCCCAAGTAACTAGGACTACAGACATGCACCACAATGCCCAGCCAGGGCAATGCTTCCTGTGTTCTTTTCTCTCCCTGGCATACTGAGAGGACTGTTGTCAACCCATTCACCTACATAAGGCAGGAATGATACAACAGCACCAGCCCAGATGAAACAACATTGACCCAGTTATTTGTCCTGGCTGCAGTGAGGGCTGGCAGTTCATGCTGTGTGTTGGTTTGGAGGTCAGCTGGGTGATTGAACACAGTGCCTCCATGTGGTCTCTCCATGTGGCTTGTTTTCTCACTGCATGACAGTTAAGATCTGAGAGGGAACCTCTCAAACACTAGCATTCCAAACAACCAGGGAAAGTTCTAAGTTTTTATATGACCCAACCCAAAAACGCCACCCCACCATATTCTGTTGAGGAAGCCAGCCCAGATCAGAGGGAGAGGAATGTGACTGCACCTCTGGATGTGAGGAGCACCTTGCTGTTGACAGCTATCTTTATTTCTCTACCATAGTCCCCAGGTTCACGCAATGTTGCCTTTTTCCCCCTTGGGAGTCCATATTCTTTTGGAAGTATAAGCTACTTTGACTAATAACATACGCTGGACAAAAATATTCATGAGTAAAAGTCTAAATAAGTTAAGGGTAAGCTCTGAAAGATGAAAATGGAATGCCCAACTTTCAAATCTATAGTAGAAATTTTGATCTATCTGTTGAAATATGGCAAAATTTTTAAAGCAAAGAAAATGTGATCAATAGAAAACAAAAAAAGACTTTAGGAGAAATAGATCCTAACATAACAAGGATTCAATTAAATATACATGGTGCAACTGCATCAAAGACAGAGTCTTAGAGAGATTTTTTGAAAAGAATCCAGTAATGTCTACAGGAGACACAATTAAAGAGATGAAAATAAAAGAAATGAAGGGTGAAAATCAGGCAAATAAGGAACAAAGAATACAGTAACTTTAATATCAGAAGGGAAAAAACAGGAATCAAGGCAAAAAAACAACAAAAAGGGTCAAAAAGAGACATTTTACTTTGTTAGAACAACGAATTAAGATATATCATACTAATAGTTAACATCTGTTCACCTAAAATACAGCCTCAACAATATATAAAATAACAACTGAAAGAACTATGGAGAGATATAGAGAACTCAAAAACTGTGGTTGAAAACTGTAACACATTTGTCACAGGAACTAATAGATCCAGACAACAAACATAAGCAAATATATATATGAAAGATATATAGATATAAAAATTTCCACCTTACAGAGATAAAATGTGTTATCGTTGAGCACACATGAAACATTCACAAAATCAACCGTGTATTAAAGCACAAGTAAAGCCTCCCTAAATTAAATAAGAAATCGATATCCTATAAACCCATTCTTTAACCGTCACATAATAAAACAAAAGCAGCAAGAGGAGGCTGGCGTTTTTAAAAATTCCCACATATCTGAAAAAGAGAGAAAATGGCAAGTAAGCAAAATATAGAGCAAAAAAAAAAAAAAAAAAGAAAATCACTACAGGCATAATATAAAATTCCAAAGTAATCACTATTATGAACAACTGTTCAATCTACAAATTTGGAATCCTGGACAAAGTGGATATATTTCTGGTAAAGCATAAAATGCCAAAATTGGAACAAAAAGAAACAGAAACTTAAATGATCAATAATGATTAAAGACATTAAAAGAGTAATCAGATACCCACTTCTCCAGACACCTCAGGTCAAAATCATTTCAAAAGGGAGTTCAGGCAAACTTTCAAGGAAAAGAAAATACTCATTATAGGCAAGATATTCCAGAAACAAAGAAAAGAGAGAAAGCTGTCCTAGTTACTTTACGAAGTTGGAATATTCTTGATCCCAAATTGGAGAAGAACAGGACAAGACAAGAACATTATCAAGCCATGTCGCTTATGAATATAGATGCAAAGATTCTTAAACTAATATTTGTGAATCAAACCCAACAGAATATTTTAAAACATAATGCATCTCATTATTCCACTTCTATAAGGGTTAAAAGCAGAGAAAGCTAACCAATGGTGCTAGAAGTCGAGGTGGTGGTTCTTCTTGTAGGCTGAGGCCTGGGAAGGAGCTGAGAAGCTTCCAGACAGATGGTCATGTTGCTTCTTGATGGAGATGCTTCTTCCACTGGTGCATTCACTTACCATTTCATCTCCCTTTTGTGTGCAAGTTATACCTCGACAAACAATTCCCTTTTCGAAAAAGCAGTTTACCCAATAGGATCCATGAAAGAAATTAAAGGAAGGTTTAATATTAGAAAAATTATCAAAATTTATCAATGCATTTCACCAATTAATAACCTAAGGGAAAAGTCACAGGATTATATCAATGGACACAGAAATGGCTTTATTCAAGTCCAGTTCCTATCTATGCATGATGAGAACACCAACAAAAGTAGAGACAGAAGGAAACTTCCTCAACCTGATAAAGGGTGTATACCCAAACCCAAAAGCCTTTATATACAGGCATGTTAGATACATTCTCTTGAAGATCAGAAAGCAATTAAGGATGCCTGACCAGGCACTTCTGTTCAGCACAGTGTGTCCTGGAAACAATAGTAGGGAAATGGGCTCATTATAAGTGGCAAAATAAAGTTAAATTCCTATTTTGACCATATATTAAGGGAACTTCATATTCAAAGTATATACTAATCGTTTACTAAGGTGAACCTAAATATAAAAGGTAAACCTAATAGGAAAAAAAAAATGTAAGAGAATATATTTGTGACTAAGGGTGAGGAAGATCTCTTAAGACTTAAAAGCACAAATCACAAAGTAGAAAAAAGATGGATTTGATTATATAAAAATGAAGCATTTTGTTGGATAAAGACACACAAAGATATAGTCAAGTGATAGACTGGAGAATATATTTGCATTATCTAACACACACGAATATACAAGAAACTTCTACAGATTAACAGCAAAATAATCAACCAAACAGCAAAAGGATAAGCGATATGATTAGGCAACTCATAGCAAGGAGAAACCAAATAGTTCTTAAGTACATGAAGAGATACTTAACTTCATTCGTAATCAGAAAATGCACATTAAAACAATTACCCCATCACAGTGGTAAAAATTAGGAAGTCAGAAAAAAAACTCTGCATTGGCAAAGACACAGGAAATCAGGATGGTGCATGCATTGGATGGGAGCGAAACGGGTGCCGCCATTCTGAAGAGCAATCAGGCCGCGTTTAGTGGAAATTAAGTGATGCAGCAAACCCATTCCTGGCTGCAGGCTCTTGAGAAATGTGAGCTGAGCTTCACAGGAGAACAAGTACAAAGATGTTCAACCAAGCATTGTTTAAGGAACCCAAGGGCTAGAGGCTTCCTTGGTACTCATTGCCAGGGGACTGTTTAAGAAAACAGTAATAGGCTGGGCCCAGTTGCTCACACCTGTAATCCCAACACTTTGGGAGGACAAGGTGGGAGGATTGCTTGAGGCCAGAAGTTCAAGACCAGCCTGGGCGTTTTTGTCTCTACAAAAAATTTAAAACTTAAAAAGAAAACAATGATAGATACTGTGTAAGAAATGCTATGCCACTGCTAGAAGCAATAAGTTGGATACACATATAGCTACCTGGACATATTTTAAAACATGATCATTGAAAAATTTATAGTACTTGACACAATACAACACTAAATATTTCATAAGGATTAATAACTGTCCAAAGACAATGATCAAACAAATTAGTAGGTACCTACTTAGGAGTGGGAATTAGGAGGGAAAGGGGGGCAATAATTACTACAAAGTAAGAAAAGGCCATTGCATGGATGATCATAGCGGGCCATGAAGTGAAGAATGCTAAGTAACTCAATGTTTGCCTTTGATGTCCAATAAATAAATAATTAACTCAATATTGGCCTCTGTTTTCCAGTAAATAAATATAGTCATTAATAAGTTAATTCCATGTGATAGCAATCAAAACCCAACAGAATTTTTCTGAGGAACCTGACAAGCTGCTTCCTTGGGGTCATGTGGAAGGCAGAGGAGCAGCCCAGAATTAAAAATAGTAACAGGACACAGAAAGTTCAGGAACTGCTTGATGAATAGATGGGAAGCTTGAACACAATAAAACTGGCATTCTACTTCACAGCATACGCCGTGATAAATTTCAGATAGATCAATATTCTGAATGTAAAGATTTCATAAAAGCACGGGTTTAAAATGTGGTACAAACTGGTAGAAACTGTAGCAGAAATGGCCCTTCTAAGCAGAACCAAAGACTGAGACGCCATAAAGGAAATCCTTTTGACTATATAAAATGGAAAGTTCTATAAGGGAAAAAACACCATAAATTCAACACGAAAGACAGGCTGGGAGAAAATACTTACAACATTTATTACAGGAAAAACATTAATACTCTGAAGATATGTTTTTAAAAGTCCCTAATAAGCAAATGACAAGCAACCCAGCGGAAACAATGGCAAAGGATATAAACAGGAAATTTACTTGCAGAGAAAAACAAACAGCCCATAAACATATGAAAAGAAGCTCAATCTCACTAATTATGCAGCTACAAATTAAAATAAAAAATCTAATTCCAAATTTTGCCCATTCAACTGGCAAAAACTATAGGAATTGATTATGTCCTGTGTTGGAAAGATGGTGAGAAAATGGGTACTCCTCTCTTGGTGACAGTAATTACTTATTTATTTATTTATTGAGACAAGGTCTCACTCTGCCACCCAGCCTGGAGTGTAGTGGCCAGATCGTAGCTCACCACAGCTTCGACCTCCCGGGCTCAAGCCATCCTCCTGCTTAAGCCTCCCAAGTAGCTGGGATGATAGGCGTGAACCACTGTGCTTGGCTAATGAGCCACTGCCCTGGGGAATATTTTGTGTGAAATTTTTTTATATTTTCTTCTTACAATTTTTTACACTTGCAACTAATTTTGAAACATTATATGAGATATATATACACACACATATATATTTCTATTTGCAAAGATAATGTGTACTCATTTTAGAAAACTCCAGTAATCCAGAAAGACGTTCTGCAAGCAAACGCTGTGCCACCCAGAACAATCCCCAGCATTTTTCTGAGCCTGCCCACATACCCTCTCTCTAAAGATACACGCACAAATGGATCTGTAGGGCTGCGTGTGCGTGTGCATGTGCGAAGTGCGCTCACATACATGTGTGTGAATGGGAAACATAGTCTCACCGTGGGGGTCTCTGGACCTCTGGACCCCTTGCTGAGCCTTGGATATTTCCCGTATTTGGCCTGGACTCAACACCAAAGCAAACCCTAGCTCTCCCAACAACTCCAAGAAGTGGTGACTTCCAAGCTCACGGGTGGGGAGCATGGGCCCAAAAGTGGCTGGGAGGACAAGCTACTGAGGGAAAAGTGCCACACAAATAGGAGGCCAGGGATGCATGCCATGGTTGGCATGAGGGGTGTGCCAGCTGAGACCCCCATCAGAGGGAGTGGGGCTATCAGAGGGAGCAGGCAGGTCACGTCAGGATGGAAGCTGCACCTGAGATGGCCAGCTGACTGGTAGGACCTCTGTCACTGTGTCCCACCTCTTCATGGCTGCATTTCATGACTGTTAGAGTTTAACCTGGAAAGTGACGCTCAAGGAAATGTTTGTAAGCACCTCAGAATGTTAAGCAAGGAGGAGGAGGCAGGGGAGAAGATGAGGATAAAGAGAAGGAGAAAAAGATGAAGAAGGAAGAGGAGAAAGGGGAAAACCTTATTAATTTCCTGTTCAAAGGCAGCCTTCCTTCAGGCATAGCTGAATCTTGGGGCTCACATGATACACCCTAGGCATTTGCTTTCTTTCTCCCACCCATGCCTCCATTTCTTCCCTTTGTCTTCCTCTCCACAAGCTGTTGTCCATAATGCCAGACCCTGCTCTAATAACTAGGAAGAGAGCAATTCTTTCCCATGGACTCCAACCAAAGTCCCAGGACTAGATCTCAGGGGCCAGGCTTTAGTCTCTCATTCATCCCCAATCACCAGGCCATGGGAATGAAGTGGTCTGACAGCTGGGGGCTGGTCCAGGTGGTGGCCCCCACTAGAGCCGGGGCTGCAGGAGCTGCCTGGGAGCAGAGGGAGCTCAGCTCTATGGGAATTGAACTCAGTGCGGGAGGGGTGGCTCCCTAAAGGAAAAGCAAAGCCTTGTTTACAGAAAGCAGGGCTACAGGGCCAAAACTGCAGGTGTCACCACACATGATCCCTTAAGTCAGGGAGATTCTGACCCCACGCTTAGCAGCTACTTAACCCTAAAAAACTTCTTAATCTTCTAATCCAGTGTTTACTGCTCAAGTGAGGATTTAAGATTCCATTTTGTATTATCTAGTTAAAACGAGGTATGGAAGGCCCACACACAGTGCCTGGCACACAGTAGGTCCCAGTTCATGTGAGTCTCTCATGAGCCAAGCCACCTCCTTCCCCACCCCACATTTCCCCTACCCTCAGAGGCTGAAGGGGGGTTGGGGGATGCAGCTCTTCCCGATGGTCTTGTCTCTGGGGAATATAAACTCTGTGATCAAGGGACATGTTCAGAAAATGGAAATATTTGGCCAAGCCTTCAGAGATTTAATTAAAATTAATATTATGCCTTATTGAAGCCGAAAGCTCAACGCTGTGCATGTAGAAGAATCTATTTAACCAATTATCCGAGACAAACATGACTGTCCAGCTTTCAGCAAGGCCCTCCACACCCACTCTTGGACCACAGTTGCTGCTAATGCCATGTGCTCAGACAAGTGGGCCAGCTTAAGCATGAGTGATGATGTGGCAGGAGGAAGCTTCCAGGGACACTCAGGGGTGAGGGTGGGGGATGTGAGCTTGCCCAGTGCCCATCCTGATCCACCTCAGTATGCATGCTAGGTGAGCACTCTCATGATGACCATGGACTAGATGTGTGACCTTGGGCAGGTGACTGAACCTCTCTGGGCACACAGCTATGACGAAGATCAGCAGTAACAAGCATACAATGGACTGGCTTGCTGTAAGCTGAATCTGGTCCAGGATTTTAACATTTTTCACATATGCATTTTCCACCCAAGACATTGCTCACAATGTCTTCAAGGTTTTCTATTCAGATTTCCCACCAATCAGAACGGCAAAAATCCCAAATTTATTAATACACTCTGGTGGCCAAGCAGTGGGGAAACAGGCACTCTTATTTCTTGTTGGTGGGAGTGTAAACTGATACAACCCTAAAGAGGGAAATTTGGCAGTATCCATAAAAATTACAGATTGTGCTCTTTTATCCCATAGATTTACTTGTACATGAACAAAACGAGATATCCAATGATGTTTGTCATTACTCTTTTTGTGATAGCACAAGATTGGAAACAACTTATGCCTCCATCAACAGGAGATGGATTAGGGGTGTCAGATGATATACAGGATGCCCATTTAAATTTGAATTTTAGATAAACAACGAATGCTTGTTTAGGGCAATAGGTACATTTATGCCTTATTTTTGTATTTTTCTTGCTAAACATGGGAACTGTAGATGAATTAAATCAGGGTTTCTCAGCCTCCATACTACTGGGCATTTTGGACAGAAATAATCTTTTTCAAGGGGGTCGTTCTGTGCATTGTAGGGCGTTTAGTAGCACCCTTTGTCTCTGCCTACTAAACAGCAGTACACACACACACACACACACACACACACACACACACCCCACTGGTGACTGTCAAATGTGCCTCCTGACATTGTCAGGGCAAAATCACCCCTGAATGAGAACCACTGGGTTAAGTAAACTAGTACCTCCACATAGTAGCATACTATGCAGCTGTTAGGGTAGAAAGAGGAAGCTCCCTGAATACTGGTAAGAAAAGGGCTTTAGGACGTGTTACCAAGTAAAGTCTGAAAGGTGCAGAATAGCACAAATATACCAGCTGCTATGGTTTCAATGTCCCCTCCAAAACTTGTGTTGACATTTAAATCCCCAATGTGGCAGTATTGAGAGGTGGAGCCTTTAAGAGATGATTGGATCATGTGGTCTCTGCCTTCATGAATGAATTAATCTATTTGTAGATTAATGGGTTAAGGGATTAATGTGTTATCGTGAGCATCGGACTAGTACAGGAAGCTCGACCTGAGATAGCACGCCTAGCCCCCTCGCCATGTGAGGCCCTACAGGACTCTGCAGAGATCCCCTCCAGCAAGAAGGTCCTCACCAGATGTGGCCCCTCCATCTCGGATTTCTCAGCTTCCAGAACTATGGAAATAAATTCCTTATCTTTACAAATTGCCCAGCTTCGGGTATTCTACTTGTAAGCCACAGAAAATAGACTAGAACACCACCTCTTTTGTAATAAAGGGATGGAGAAATGATTACTGGGCATGGGAGACAGGGAGGGACGAGGGCTCTTGCCTGTCAATATATAATCTATAACAAATTCATAGAAAATGGATTTAAACTTTTAAAAAGTTAACATTTTTGTGATTACACATTAAAAACTCAGACCTGTAAGAGAAAGCAGATTTGGTTGTTAGCACTTAAAAAAAAAAGTCAACATTAATGTGATTACACATTAAAAACTCAGATCTGTAATTTTTTCTGAGAAGTCCAAGTCTGAACCATGGGGACCATGTTCTTGGAATCAGTTGGCTGAAGCTAAAAATGGGATACCCTACACACTTTGCCTGCCACGGGTTATGTACCAGCAGGGGCCCTGGGGATGAGAATTCAAGACCCTGCTCATAGGAGGCCCTCCGTGAGTGGAAGCTTCTGTAGCCAAGTGAATCAGGGAGTGGTCTTTGCACCCAGGTCACAAAAACACAGGACATGAATCCTGACCACTGCCCTGGTGTTGAGGAGGCTAGGCCCCCTGCCTCAAGCACCTCTCAGCATCAGGACACCTCATCTCAGAAGTTAAAGTCATTTGAGATAGGAAGGACTCAGATCAAAGCCTGATTGCTTGTCCTCACCTGGCTCTTCAGTGTCACCTTGGGGGAGCAGCTGCCCCTCCAGGCCCCGGGCCTCAGGTGTCTCATTGCATGTAGCTTCATCACTGTCATGGAGTCTAAGTCATGGAATGAGCTCATCCCTCCCTGGGGGCTTCCTGGCCCCATCTCCTTGCACCTGGGCTAGAGTACACAGGATGGGAGAGGGGACCGGGCAAGGGAAGCCAAACCATCTCTTAGTCCCCAAGTGCTATTGTGGGGACAAAGAGAGGAGCTGGGGAGACATTGTCCAAAAGATGTGCTAGTTTTAAAAATGTCCCAAAGATAGACATTCATTAGTTGTTGTTTATAACCGCAATTTTAAAAAGAAAGAAAAAGAAAAGAGAGACAGAAAACAGAGAAGAGCAAAAAATAAATTGTGGAGTACCCATAAAAATGAATTATGATACAGCTGTAAACATCAGGCTTTTACAGCATGTTAATACAGGAAAATGCTCATGACAAGCTAATATGAAGGTCAGTATGATGCCAATTTTTAAAAATATATCTACTTTAAGACTAGTCACATATTCGCTGGGTTAGAATTTCTGTTTGTCACATGTTAATTCCCTGGCCTTGGGAAGGTTCCCTCAACCTTCAGTGTCCCAGTTCCTTTATCTGTGAAATGGGAATCATAAAATAGTAACTCCTTCAAGAAGTTGCTGAAAGGAGAAAGGAGATAAACATGCGTGATACCAGCCAGCACTGTGCAAATGCCAGTTACCAGTGCCTCCAGGAGGAACACCTGAAGGGAACGCACACACGTCACTGGGATTAGGGGAGATTTGGGTTACCTTGTTCTGTTTCTGACTTTTCACCTTTCTGCCCTGAATATGGATTGATTCTCTCAAGAACCAGGAGAAGGTAATGTTTTGGGTTGGTCTTTCCCAAAGCCAGCCCTAGACAAGGACCCCAGTGGAGGGGGTCACTGGGGATGGTCCAGGCACACCAGCAGGGAGAGGGTGTGAGTCCAGGAAGGGAAGGGCCTGCACAGACATCATTGCCAATCACCCCAGTGGGCAGCTGGCACCTGGGGCAGCACAGCGCTGAGTCACCCCCGGGGGCCAGGGGGCTGGGCGTCCATACCTAGCCCCTTGATCAGGGCTGCTCAGGGATGGATTCCCCACTTCAGACAAGCCACAAGGTGGAGCACACAGCCACAGCCAGCCTCAGGCTGGGGAGTCAGACAGAGGCAGGTGCATTGGGGGAGCGCCATGGTGTCTACCACACACCAAAATAAGGAACCCCAGGGGAAACCAAGGAGGGAGTGACCAACCACAGGATACAGGGATGTTCAGAGACCAAGCTCATTCACTGTGCGTGTTGTTGCAGGAGCTGCTTTAGAAAACCCTGAACCCCAGGAAAAACTCCCACCGCATCCCCTTGGCCAACACCAAGTCCCTGACAGGACCCAGACTCTCTGGCTCCACCCCTCAGGCTGGATCTGGTCCAGGGCTGTCTCCTGAGATGGTTCATGTGAGTGGCCCCGAGGGAGAACACCTGGCCAGTGCCCACAGGTTTGAGGCCTGCGGCCCGACTGCCTTCTGACCCTTCCTGCCACCCTCTTCACCCACAGGCCCTGTTGCTCTGAGTCACAGCCCAAGATGGACGCCCTGATGGACATCTCACTTCCGGATCCTTCTCCACTCTCCCAGTTAGAGGCCTTGCATAGGCATCTTTTTTTTTTTTTTTTTTTTTTTTTTTTGAGATGTAGTCTCGCTCTGTCACCCAGACTGGAGTCCAACGGTGCAATCTCACCTCACTGCAACCTCCGCCTCCCAATTGTAAGCAATTCTCCTGCCTCAGCCTCCCAACTAGCTGGGATTACAGATGTGTGCTGCCACCACACCCAGCTAATTTTTGTATTTTTAGTAGAGATGGAGTTTCACCATGTTGTCCAGGTTGGTCTCGAACTCCTGTCCTCAGGTGATCCTCCCGTCTGGGCCTCCCAGAGTGCTGGGATTACAGGTGTGAGCCACCATGCCTGGCCACATAGGCATCTTTTGATAGTGGGTTCATTAGAATTATCAGAGTCTGGAAATCTACCTTCTGGGAGTCTAGTAAATGTTCT
Organism: Plecturocebus donacophilus; assembly: GCA_004027715.1. Taxonomy (NCBI): domain Eukaryota; kingdom Metazoa; phylum Chordata; class Mammalia; order Primates; family Pitheciidae; genus Plecturocebus; species Plecturocebus donacophilus. Next base: position 23,284 of record PVKP010006650.1, on the reverse strand, counting down.
GTGTAAAAATTATGAAGCCAAGACTTAAGTCTTTTTAGAAAAGTGGGATAACCTTACCAAAGATAACTTAGAATTAGGGTAGCTACCCTCGCATCTGCCACACACACCTGCCACACCAGGGCCCAGTGCTCCACCCCAGGTCCTTCTGCTTCAGGCTCTGGCCCAGCCTGCAGGCCTCCTCCCTACCCCTGCCCTTCCACCTGATGACTCAATGACCACATGGACAACCCATGCCAAGTCCAGCACCTGGGCTCTCAGGATCTCAATCCTCCACTCCATCCCAGCCTCCCAGGCCCTCGTCCACACCCTTAGGGTAGGCACGAGAAACCTACTAGATTTCCACCCAAATACCACTTCTTCCTGATTGCTTTCATCCAAGCTCCACCATCCCTGTTACTCACCTTTGCAGAAACTCTACCCCAGTGGGAAGCTGTGAATCATAGGGCTAGGCTCTGGAGCTGGACTGCCTGGGTTCAAATCCCACCTGCACCAGTGACTGGATGTTTGACCTTTCTGTGCCTTGGTTTCTTTATATACAAAAGGCCTGAGGATAGCTCATCTTCATTCATTCAATAGTTGCTGAGTACCTCCGTGTACCAGCCCCAGGACTGGGAACTGGGCTTAGAACCATGTAAAAGGAAACAAAATCCCTGCTCTCACAGAGGGAGAAACAACATAACACGATAATTAAAATACACAACACAGCAAAGGGTGGTGGTTAAGCACATGCAGCAAGACCAGGCTGGGCCTGAGTGATCCGGTCAGAGCAGACATAACGAGCCACTTTTAGATTCTGACAGTGTGTGACCTGCATGGACAGTGAAAGGAAGAGTCAGGGACGGTGCCTTGTCCAGGGTCCCTGCCCCGCACACCTAAATGATAACACCAAAGCCAAAAAGTCAAAGGCCTGGACGACCACAGTCCGAGTTGGGTCTGAGTTGTGGGACACCCCATTACCGAGAAGCCTGACACAGCTTCACTGTGGCTAAGTGGCTTTGAATTCCGAGGCTCTATTCTGCTGGGGACCCAGGAGGCACTGTGGAGCTGCCTCAGCACTGCCTCCCAGGGGAGAGGCCCCCATTTTCTGGTGTTCCTGGAGGACTGCAGGGCGTGGTGCCAAGCTGAGACAGGCCGTGGTTCAACGGTGGGAGCCTTTGCTGCATGGCCATGTGGCTGCATGCAGGGCGCCAAGGCAGAGCCATTCCCTTATGCAGGGATGGAGGTGGTGTTATCTTTTTAAATTGGATGCCCAGAGAAGTCTTCACTGAGAAGGTAAGTTTGAGCAAAGGCCTGAGTGAAGTAAAGAAGCAGGTTATGCAAGTATCTAAGGGAAGAGGGTCCCAGGCAGAGGGAACAGCAGGATGCAAGGCCCTGAGGCAGGGTGGGGCCACATACCTGTGGAAAGGGAAGAAGCAACAGTAGCGGGTGGAGTCAGGAGTCGGGCGACAGGCAAGAGCCGGTCATACAGTGACAGGTGCCTAAACACGTCGAGCCCTCAGGACCCGCGCTGGGGCTGAATTCTATTCCACATAAGCTGAGAATCGGTAGGTACAGGGCTTGGGGAATAGACTGAGGGGCAAGGAGATGCCTCAGGAGCTTTCATGACAGTCCAGGCAAAGCATAATGTCACTTGGTCCAGAGTGAAGAGGCAGAGTGCTCTGATTCTGCTAATATTTTGAAGGTGGAGATCATAAGAGAAGAAGAGCCAAGAATAACACCAGGCTTTTGACCTATGCAGTCAGAAAGAAGGATGGGAAAGGCTGGAAAAGGAGCAGGATGGGGAGAGGTCAGGAGCTTGATTTGGGGCCTGTTAGGTTTGAGGCTCCCAACTGACCTTCAAGTGCTTGTCACATTGGCAGGAGGCAGAGCCATGGACTAGAGTGAACACAGGCCCACAGCACAGCAGGGGCCAGGTGTGCAGCGGACATCCACAAAGGTGAGTTCCTTCTCCTACTGACAGCTTTACTTTCTGACCTATTAAAGGAAAGTGTCACTTTCCTCTCTTTCCCTCTTACATTCCAGGATCTATTATTTCAACCCCTTTCTCTTGCCCTATGATCCTGCCATTGCACCTCCCATCTGGCAAGAACTCCAGCCTCATGTGATCCATCGGCCTTCCTGCTCTGTGCCTGTGCCAGACTGTGGGACACTGTTGGAAAGCATCAGACCACTCAGGAGACTGGTGCCACCACACATGCCCTGGGAATCGTAGGCAATCCCTCACCACCCACACCCACCAAGTTCAGCCACTCTGACTCCTTCTTGTGTCTCCTATCCATAACTCCCCTCCATCCCCGCTGGTTGAATAATGGCTCCCAAAGCTGTTCACATCCACACTGGAGTGGTGATGCGTATCTGTAATATCAGCTACTTGGAAGGCTGAGGCAGGAGGATCACTTGAGTCCAGGAGCTGGAGACCAGCCTGGGCAACATAGTGAGGCCCCATCTGTAAAAATAATTTTAAAAGAATTCACCAGGCATGGTGGTGGTGCATGCCTGTAGTCCAAGCTACTAGGGAAGATGAGGCAAGATGATCCCTTGAGCTTAGGAGTTCAAGGCTGCAAGGAGCTATGATTGCACCACTGCACTCCAACCTGTATGAGAGAATGAGACCCCATCTCTAAAAAACAAACAACCGAAAGATATCTGTGTCCTAATCCCTAGAACCTGAGAATATACCACTTACATACAAACAAAATTTTGCAGATGTGATTAAGTCAGGGGTTTTGAGATTATCCTGGGTATCCAGGTGGCCTTATCCTGGGTTATCCAGGTGGCCTCAATGCAACTACAAGGGTCCTTATAAGTAGGAGGCAGGAAGGTCAGCATCAAGGAGAAGAGTTGTGATGATGGAAGCAGAGGCTGGAGTAATGAGGCTTGAAGATGAAAAAGAGGCCACAAGCCAAGAAATGCAAGTGGCCTCTAGAAGCTGGAAAAGCTATGAAAACAGATTCTCCCCTAGAGTTACCACAAAGGAAGGTGACTTGGCCAACACCTTGATTCTGGCCCAGTGAGGCCCATTTCAGACTTCTGACCTGCAGAGCTATAAGATAATAAGTTGGTGTTGTTTTAAGTGTGGAGTTTGTGGCAATTTGCTATAGCAGCTTAGGAAACTAACACATTCTGCCTTAGGTCAGACACATCTTCTCCCGCCTGGCCTACCATGCCAGCCTCCTAGCCAGCACTCTGTTGCAAGTCACTTTGGTCCACTGCTTCCAGAGGGTCTTATAAAAGCCCAGACTGATCATATCAACCCTCTGCTTATAATCAAGCCTCCCCACAACCTTTCAGCTCTTCAGCATGGCATCTAAGATTTCATGACCTGGCTCTCCTATCATCCCCTCAGCCCATTGCTCACCACTCCTCTTGTGTTAAGGAGGGCTCTTGCTATGGTAAAAAGCATAATCCCATCTCACACAGGCACAAATAAAAGGAAAGAGATCTATTGGCTACTGTGCCAGAAAGGCCTTGGGACTTCTAGCACAGCTGGGTCCAGGAACAGTGCCAGGAATTCATCTTTTGCCACTTCTGAGCTATACCTCCCTCTGCTGTTGGCCTCATTCTCAGGCAGGCTCTCCCCTCAAGGTGAAAACACAGCCCCCAGTGCCCTGTGGCTTCAAGTTTGCATTCTACCAACTAAGTCACCCCCATAGCTCCAGCAAAAGTCTCAGGTATAACATGCATTGACAGTGATTGGCTCTGCTTGAGTCATGAGTCCACTTTCTAAGAGAGATGCAAGTCTCTCATTGGCTAGGGCTGAGTCATGTGCCCATACATGGACCCAGACCTTTCCCAATCACCTAGACTGAGGATGTAAGAAAGTGGGTTCCTAAAAGAAAATTGGGAAGTGAAGGCCGAGGCACGCAGATCATGAGGTCAGGAGTTTAAGACCATCCTGGCCAACATGGTGAAACCCCGTCTCTACTAAAAAATACAGAAATTAGTTGGACATGGTGGCACGTGCCTGTGATCTCAGCTAGGCAGAAGGCTGAGGCAGGAGAATTGCTTGAACCGGGACCTGGGAGGTGGAGGTTGCAGTGAGCCAAGATCATGCCACTGCACTCCAGCCTGAGCTACAGAGAAAGACTCAGTCTCAAAAAAAAAAAAAAAAAGAAAGAAAGAAAGAAGAAAGAAAGAAAAAGAAAGAAAGAAAGAAAGAAGAAAGAAAAAAAGAAAGAAAGAAAGAAAGAAAGAAAGAAAGAAAGAAAGAAAGAAAGAAAGAAAGAAAGAAAGAAAGAAAGAAAAGGAAAGAAAAGAAAAGAAAAAACTGAGAAGAGGAATAGGTACTGAGGAGGCAGGAATGACAATGCTCCCTCCACACACTCGGAGTCTCAGCCCCATCCCACCTTCCTCTCTGCCTATCTCTCTGCCTTGAACGTTCCCCTCCCTATCTTTGTCTGCCCCTGCAGCTTCTCCAGAAAGCCTCTCTGATCCCCAGACCTTGCCTGCTGCCTCCTTTGGGCTGTCACAGGCCGGTGCTTCTCCCTGGCTCTCCAGAACACGCTAACACCATATGAATGGCTGACTCCCACTGGTCTGTCTCCTACCCCACTGGCAAACATGGCAGCTACTAACACGGAGCACTGACCATCTGCCAGGCACTGCCCCAGTGCTTCGAGGGCTTTATCTCATTTAATCAATACAACATGCCTGAGAGATGGATACTATGCCTAATCTCTAGTTCAGAGGGAAGAAAATGAGGCACACCCAAGATGTGCAAAGGCACCCAGGCTGCCTGGCTGCAGACCTGTGCTCTCAACCTTAATGCCAGAGCTCTCTCTGTAGACCTCAGCAAAGCAGGAAGGGAGTTTGTTCACTTCTGAGTCCCCGGTGTCATGCCATTACATCATGCTTAAGGCCACAGGTTCAGGAGTCAAGCCAATTTAGGGTCCATCTTGGGGGCTCTGACTCTTTGAGCCATTGAATAAGGCATATAATATTCCCTCAGCTCAATTTCCTCATCTGCAAAACAGGATAACAATAGTACCTACCTCTTAAGTTTGAAGCAAAGATGAAAGAAAAGAATGCTTTAGCACTCAGCACAAAGCCTGGCACGGAGTCAGAGCTATAAAGCATTAGCTATGATGAGGCTGAGGATGATACTGCCGGCAATTTGCTCCTTGATATATTGGGGAAATGGAGGGCTCTTCTCCCTTCCCTCAGGTAACACACAGCCAGAAAAATTGATGGTCAAGGGGACTCAAGCCCTCTCTAGTTCTGTTTAAAACCCTTGCCACATTCTCAGGGAGCTGAGGTTTTGATACCTGGCTCTTCTCAAAAGACTGTGCCCCCAAGAGCAGGAGAAACTGGTCCAGCACGGTGGTTGCCATGGAAACCATTGAATGTAAATTTCATTTTCTGCCTTGCCCAGCTAAGCTATCGATTCAGAAAGAGGGAGAGAAATTGGGAGCAGTTTCCTTCCCAAAGTAAAAGAGAAAGTGCAGACCCAAAGTGAAAACAGAAGGAAGTGTGGCCAGGGGATTGAAACCTAGTTGGAAAAAAAGATAGAATGGGGGTAGGCTGAGGGAGCAGGGAGGGAGGGAAGGACTAGAGAATCACTCTCCACTCCCATTAACCTGCTGGCACAGGTAAGTAGCCAGCTCCTAAGACAGGATCTAGAGTGATCTCAGCCCCGGCCTCAGCACTGGGACATACCAGCTGTGTGATCTGGGGCAAGTGGCTGAACCTGTATAAGCCAGTTTTATTATGTGTAGAAACATGAATAAAAATTGCAACCTGGTAGGCTTGTCCTGGGGACATCATCACCCATGCATCCCAAGGCCTCTCTGGCACATTCTCTTCTTCCCTTTTAACCTGAAATTCCCTCCATTATTGTCATACTGAAGTTGTCACCAATTATTTCAGTTCCCAAGGAAAAGAATGTTGTCCCAAGGAGCTGCAGTGGAAAACTTGGGGCCACCCATGGAAGAGGATAAGAGAAAGATGGGGCAGATGGGACACAGGACAGGTCAGTTTTGATGGAGTGACCTGGAGTGGAAATGGACCATACAAGGTTTGGGATAGAGGAATGGACTTGCCAACCAACACCAAGCCTGGTTTGGGATAGAGGAATGGACTTGCCAACCAACACCAAGCCTGATTCTGGGTCCAACTCTGGGGTGCCCCAGCAGCTGGGTGCTCCATGCCATGAGTGCAGATGCTGCGTGCTTCTAGTTGTCACAGGATGACTGTGCAGGGATGCTCGAGCTGGAGTGGGCCAGGCTGTCCATTCTGTCTTCCTGGAGCTGCTGACACTGGCTCCCCTGGGGTGACCCGGGCCTGCCCAAGTGCCATGACATGTGGAGGGTGCACTGTCACTGCAGTCCTGGCAGCTGCACCCGCAGAAACACTAATTGGGAAGTGAGACAAGCGAAGTGTCTTTAATGAGCTACCTTGTTGTAACTCTAACTCGTTGGCGTTATTTACAGAGATTCTGCTAATGAGGTGCCTGTCAGAGGGGGAGCCCACCGTGGGAGTGGGGGGAGGGAGGGCCAACCAGCCTTGAGAGAAGAGGCAAGATTCAAAGGGAAGAGGGAAAGAAATTCACCCTTGCTGAGCACCTACTGGGCCAGAGGCCTTTCATCCCAGCACACTGACCCAGAGGCCCAGGAGGTACAGATGAGGTGTAGGGTGCAGGAACCTGCCCAAGGTCACACAGGGAGTCTGGGAGTCTTGCCCAGGCTGGTCAGACAGCACAGTCCCTCAGGGACCTTCCCCAGGCAGGCCACAGACCCTCCCAGAACCATACAAGGTGGTAGGGACAGCGTGTGTGTGTGTGTGTGTGTGTGTGTGTGTGTGTGTGTGTAGCAAAGACCACCAACTGGGAAGGAGTCCAATTCAACTGACCTGGACATATGGGATCTACTCAAGGGTGGCCCCATCAGCTTTTCCATGCCAGAGTTCACAAAACCCTCTTTCTGGGTTGACTCCTGGCAGGCCAGGTTTCTCCCAGCTACCTCTTACCCCCTCCTCCCTCACTGTTCAGGAACCCTGAGCTCTGAGCTTGATCCTAGCCAAAAAAAAGGCTTCTCCGGTTCATCTACATTTTTAGAGACCATCTACCTTAGGTCGAGTAGAATGTATTTGGCTGCAGCTTAACTGGTCTAGCCTGGGCTGGGTGCATCTCCTAGCCTGGGGTGGTGGGCAGGGCTCAGCAGGGTGAGGATGGGGCTCAGTCTGAGTTAGGGGTGTGGCAGGAGTGGGGCTCAGCCTGGAGCAGGGCTCAGCTTGGGGTTAGAGGAGAGAATCAGTTTGTAGCACTGTCAGTTTGTGGCCATAAAAAGGGAACTAAACATTGGTCTTACTTTTTTCACCTGCAAAATAGGATTAATAAACTTTCCTGTCTAAAACATTATGTGATCCTAAGAAACAGAGATCGTGAAAGTGCCTTGCAAACCATATGGTGCCCCTCCTGAGTCTTGCTGTGGTCACTGTGAGCAGATTGGCAGTCTGAGTGCTGACGCTGAAATCAAGCCCACGGCCCTGGGGGAGACGCTTCCTTGGCTTACCCCGTCCAGCCCAGCTCTGAGCTCCCCTCTCCCCTTCTCCATTCTCATTGTCACATCCTCTCTCCTCTCCTACTACCTGTCAAGATTGGCATCTCTTTAATTATAATGTCTGTGTGTTTCTTTAGGAGCCATGTAATTCCCCCTGACAGCCACCTATTTAAAATGAAAGTCAAACACTCAGAACTTTGTTTAAGAGTTGAGTCTTGGGGAAAAAAATGCATTAATTGCCAAATGTTGCTAATTTCACTCTGATTTGGTGTAAAAAGAATACACATGCACACACACAGGAGTACTGATGAAACTAACATGAGTGCAAGGATAGCATCTGGATGTCAAAGCCTGAAGCTCATCTCAGAGCTTGTTCATCCAAACCCCTCTATCATTTCTCAGATGAAAAAACCAGGACCCACAGAGGTTAAGTGACTTGCTGAAGATAGCCCAGGCATAGGGAATGGAACCAAGGCTGAGCTGATGCCCACAGGCTCCATGTGGCCTTCAGGCAGCAGCTGGTTGACTGGGGAACAAAAGAGAAAAGCCCTGCATTCCTTCCACATTATCAGCATGTCGGGCCATCTGGGCCGCTGCCCGCCCTGCAGGACTGCTGTGTTTGCAAGTGTTGCGTGCCAGGGGGCCTTGTCTGGGACAAGGGGCCTGGGGAGACCCTCTTCTGAGGCTGGGGATCTGTCCCTTGGTAATCAGAACATAGGCACAGCCTCCCTGAGCAACCATCTGTGGAGGCTCAGCTGTGAGGCACAGGCACCAAGGGCCTTTGCTGGCAATCAAAACTTGTCCCAGGACAGAGCTGGGAAGAGTGCCTGGAGCAGGCGAGGCAACTTGCAGAAGGCTCCAGCCCCAGTTGGATGTGTCCTCACAGCCTCTCGGTGGGGAAAGGCAGGTTGGAGGAGAGCCACAGGGAAACGTTTGGGCACTACCCTGCTGTGGAAGGAGAGTCATTTCTGAACTCGGCTGGCTCTCAGGCCAGACCCTCGCTAGACCTCTTCCTTGCTGGGCAACCTTGGGGACCTGCGGAACCTCTCTGCCTTGCTGATTCTGCATCTGGCTGATGTGAATTCAATAGTATGAATTACTCAGAGTTGGTTGAGGGGGCATCTAATGAGTGAATATGTACTGTGTGCCAGCCCAGGGCACACACACTCTGCACTCTGCTCCCACCTCTTCCCAAAAAAGGGAGCAGAGGGTTAGGCCAGGAGGAGCAAAACAAGGGTCCCAAGAGCCTTGTTTAGCCACAGTCCTATTTGTGGGCTTACATGTGTTGTTATAAAAATGCAATTTAAAGGCCTGAGCTTTAGGAGTGTCAGGGTATACTTGGACAGGGCCTAAGCTCCCAGAGTGTCCCGGCACCCACTAGTCCCTGGAGGCCCACAGCTGCCCATTCCATTCATGCCTGTCTCTTGCTCAGCAACTCCTAGAGAAAACCCTCTGCATAGTTCCAAAAGATGCAAGTCCGTGCTCACCCCATCCCTCTCCAAACCCAGCAAAAACCCCATGTGCCTTCTTTGCCCTATCTCTGATAATATAGTGTTTAAAATCCAATCCATGTCCAGCTCTCCACTGAACTAGAACCACCTAGAGGCTGGGGGCTACATGCTATCCCTACATGAGAAGAGGTAGGCTCTTGGTAAACACATTCACTCATTTAACAAAGAAGTGTTGCAGCTAGGCTCTGAAGACACAGCTGTGAACAGTTTTGACAAAGGCCTAGTCTTCCCAGAGCTTAAGGACAATTAACACTTCAATAAACAAGATGGCTTAAGATAGAGAAGATAAAACAGGGTGGTGTGCTGGGCCAGTGTTGGTGAATGAATGAATGCACAAATAGTAAGAATGCAATTTTCAGCACGACAACATGATAGGAAAATATTATAGCCTCTAACAGGTAGGAAGGTGAACAGACCCAGTGAAGAAGATACTGGTAGTATTAGTCCCATGGTCCCAGTGAGGAATCAGAAGTACAGGGTCATACTGCAGTCTAATCAACCCTCTGAGTAGAAGGGCGGGGGACATACCAACTCCTCAGATAAAGAAAAATTATCTCAAAGCAACCACCTTTTTAAAGTGTCTACTGCCAAGCTTCTGCCAGACACTTTACCTGCAGGATCCTCTAGACAACTGTCTGATCATCTTTATAGATAAGACCATTGAGGCTCAGAGACTTGCCAAAGATCACCCAGCTGAAAAGTGGCAGGTCTGGCTGGCTCCAAGCACTGTGTGCTTTCTGAAATCGTGGGTGCCTCAGCCACAGAGTTGCACCACCCAACTGCTCAGCCTTCCAAAGAGAGCTGCCCTGAGGAAGGCAGTCAGCCCACAGCCTGCAGCTGCTGCACCTGCAAAGCCCACCAAGTAGCCAGGCTGAGGCCACACTCTGCTAGCCAAAAGCCCAGCGTGGCAGCACTACCAGGGCCTGGGCATTCCTGCTCAGCTTGGGGCTCCTCTGTGGACAGTCTACCAGGGAGTCCCACTGGGCCGGAGAGATTTTCTCAGAGCTGTGCTTCAGGCTAACGCTCTTCTTAACCAATCTGCCTGCCTTCCTTCTCTCTTTTTAGAAGGCTCAAACCCACACTATGGTCCCAGGCTATCCCCACCCACTCCTGCTCCTTCTCCTCTTGGTTTCCTGCAGATGATTCCTGCAATAAATTCCTTACACTTCTCACTCCATCATCGTGGCGTCTGATTTTCAGTGTTCCTAACTGGCAAGACACATCGTCCAAACCACAAGGAAGACTTCTTAGGTATGGGATTGTGCAGGACATGAAATATGAGGGTGGTTTCTCTGTGCCCCTAAGGTTCCAGTGGTGGAGAAACCCCTGACAGCTAGAGCCTGGAGCCCTCTGGCCATTTGCACAGCAACCTGGCTCAGGGGAGCAGGTCCAGGCTGAGAGGTGGACAGGGCTGACTGTCCCTGAAGCAGCTCCTTGGGCTCTCTGGGCCTCAGTCCTCCTCATCTATAAAATAGGTGTGCTGGGCCAGGTGTGGTGGCTCACACCTGTAATCCTAGCACTTTGGGAGGCGAAGGCGGGTGGATTGCCTGGGCTCAGGAGTTTGAGACCAGCCTGGGCAACACGGTGAAAGCTGGTCTCTGCTAAAATACAAAATAAATTAGCCAGGCATGACAGTGTGTGCCTGTAGTCCCAGCTACTCAGGAGGCTGAGGCAGGAGAACTGCTTGAACCCAGGAGGTAGAGGTTGCGGTGAGCCAAGATCATGCCACTGCACTCTAGCCTGGGCAACAAGAGTGAAGCGCCATCTCTACAAAAAAAAAAAAAAAAAAAAAAAAGGTGTGCTGACACTTTCCCCATAGTATTAAGAACTGGATAAAGCACCTGCTTTGAAGGTCAGGTTACCAGGAGTGTGGGATTTTAGATCCTTGTCACTAGAGCCTAGATGATCAGAGTTGGAAATGTCATAGAGCTCTACGTTTTCATTATTTGGGTAGGGAACATGGAAGGGAAGATCTTAGGCAAGGAGAGAAGGCGGGCCACAGTGGAGGAAGGCCAGGTCCTGTGGCTCAGCCTGGAGCCTGGGAATGCCTTCCATTCACATTCAATGCCAGCTTTGCCCACAACCACATGGCCAGGATCCCAGCCTCTCCCCTTTCCCCAGGCAACCCCAGGGGCATGGTGGGGCCAGAGGGAGAACCCAGTAAGACTTGGCATTAAAATGAAGACTATCTGTGGGCAGCCAGAGGCACCCGGCCTGCAACAGAGGCCAAGAGGCAGGCAAAGATGGAGGAGACGGGATGCTTGTCCTCCGCTGGTCCGATCACTATTAATGTGGTCTCACGGCCTCCTCTCTGGAAGAGAATACTGGCCTCCAGAGAAAACAGCCGGAGCAGGAAAAACAGAGAGATGCCAGGGACCCATGGGGCGCACAGAGACAGGGCCAGCCCCTGTTGGAATCAGAGAGGCAGACAGAAGACAGAGAGACCCAGGGATGGAGAGAGGAAGTGTAAAACAGATGGCGGGGAAGAGATGAGGAGAGGCGGAGGTGTGCGCTGGGGGAGAGGACTACCGACGGTGGTGGCGGTCGGGACGGGCTGGGGCGGGCTCCAGGCCGGGGCTGCCCCCCAGGTCCCAGCCTCGCGCCGTTTCCGCGCCGCACCCGCAGCCTTTGTCCTGGGCGGCAGCCGGTTCCCGCGGGCCGCCAGCGCCCCCTGCCGCCCCCGGAGCGCCGCGCCGCAGCCGAGCGGCCCCTCGCTGTGCAGAGAGGACTGAGGCCGGAGAGGGGATCGCTAGGGCTGGAGGGAAGCTCTGAGAGCCCGCTACAGCGCCACCGCCCAAATCCCAGCCTCGGCCAGTGCTCACCGAGCGGCTCTCTGTCCAAGGCTCCGGGGCCCGGGGGCAACGGGAGTCCCGGGGGCGGCCCGGCAGGGGCCTCCCACCCCAGGAGACGCCCCTCTCGCTCGGCCCTCTCAGTCGCCTGGACAGGACTAGGATGCCCGCGGGCCACAAACCTCTCGCCCGTGAACCCTGCAGGGAGGCCGGGGAGGCACGCTGCTCCCCGTCTAGACTTGCCCAGTGTCCAGACCTTTCAAAGGCCAGAAAATTCAGATTTGCAATGGGAACCTCCTACGAATCAATAGCGTTTCAAAATAGTGCGGGAAGAAAAATGGGTTTGGCCCACCAGCAGCCGGCAGCCACCCTCCCAGCCTCTTCACGGACTCTCCTTCAGATTTTGGGCACCCGGCCCCACTAGAGCCATCTGTGGGCATTTCCTGCAAGCTTCCTCCACTGAAATACACTTACTGAAAAAGAAGACTCTCTTTCTCTATCATAATAAGAAATCCAGCGTCCTGTGGCATAAAAGCCAGGTAGGCTCGGAAGTGAAATAGGGCGATTAGAACAGACACAGGGCCTGTTCCACCCCACCCAGCGGCATCTGGTGGGCAAGCGCCGGGGCTGCTGATGACCCGTGCCCTCTGACCTCAGGGGAGGGACGGGCCAAAGAAGGCCTTTCTAGAAGGGCCCTAGGAGCAGCTTCAGGGAGTCTAGGAACCAAAGCAGCCATCCTGTCCATGGCACTGTCCAGTCCTGGGCACCAGACCCCACCAGGAGTGGAAGCTGCCAGGTGAGGGGCGGCGGCCCCCTCCCCCAGAGAACAAAGTGCAGAAGGCATCGGTGCCTGCCAGACAGGAAGTGGGCAGACAGAGCACAGAGAGTGACTCAGACCCGAGGGCGAGCCAGAAGCTGCCCGGAGGTTCCCACACTGTGGTTTCCTGCAGGATTCAGCTGTGGAGACAGAGGCCAGAGGCTGCGGAGGAGGGGGTGTGGGGGGAGCCGCAGGAAGCAGAGAGGTGGGGGCTGTCTGCCCCTGGACACTCAGGACAGTCTGGTTCACCCTGAGTGAGGAGAAGCCAATGGAGGCAGTGGGGACCAAGAGGGAGGGGGAGTCAGGGGAGGAGAAGAGGGGCCCAGGTCTCCTGCCTCACAGGCTCCAGGTCCCCGATAAGCTATAAGGCTTCCCTGCTTCCAGCCTTCCCGGAGGCCCCCACTCCAGGGTCAAAACTCAGCACCCCGCCAGGCTCACAAGGCCGCATCTCAACTGCCCCTGACCTCTCTGCGCGCCCCCCACCCTGTCCAGCCCTGCCGGTCGCTGCCCTGGAGAAAGACCAGACGGATCCCTAGTGAGTAGGAGGCAGCCGTGTGAGTCAGGCGGCGGAGGCAACGGGCTGTACCGCGGAGAGGAGGTGCGAGGCAGCGCGCCATTTCTGGGCTCCGCCGAGCTGCCGAGGCGTAAGCTGGGAGGTGGACATGACAGGGAATGGGGAAAGGCAGGCGGCGGGACGGCCACACAGAGGAATATTATGCAACCTATAAAAAATTTAATTAACTCCTACCAATAGACTTAAAGGGATTTCTATAAGGTATTGTAGGATGAGAAAAGCAATTTGGAGATAAGCATGTAACATACGATCCCATTTTAATAAAACAATGGGCAAAATACTCTGTTTTTGTGTGTATATATGTGTGTGTGTGTATATGCCTGTATAGGATTTTATTAACATGAAGAAAAATACAGGATACATACTAGATTGTTAACAGGGGTTTTCTTCACGGAAATCTATTGTGGGGGAAGGGAAACCAAGAAAAAAGGATCTGAGAAATAAAGACTGCCCTTGAAAGGCAGATGACTGCAGCTAACCGTGTCCCCAACACCCACCCCTACCAAAGTTAGACCCTGGGGAGTGGTTCGACTATCCCCTTCTCCTCACCCCAGGATCTGCTCCTCTCAAATGGCAGCCAGCCACTAGCCACCCCTCAACACACACACACACACACACGCGCGCGCACACACACACACACACACACACCACTTTTACTCTGCGGCTCTCTTGTCCAGCCCAGTCTCCACATAGCCAACCCTCTGAGGGTTCCAGTTGCCCTGAGAGTGAGATCCACTTCAACACAGACTCCAGGGTCCTTCCCCCAGCCCCACTCACCTCTGCAGGTTCAGTCTTCACCACTCCCCCAAATCCCACCCCACCAATTTCCTGCACTGCCAAGTAACCCAGGGTCCAGCCACTGTGTTCACAACTCTGAGCCTCTGCACCTGTCAGAACATTGATATTGGCTATATACCAGTCTCTGTTCTGAGCACTTGACATTTATTGAAAGCATTTAATCCTCATAACAACCCTATAAAAGTGTATAATATTCTGCATTGTGTAGTATTCTGTAGGTGGGAAAACAAAAACACTGAAAGGTAAGCCATTTGCCGAAGGTTGCACAGCTGGTTAGTTAGTAGGGAAATTGGCCCCAGAGCCTGAACTCTTGACCTTTGTGCTAAACCCTCACTTGTGCCTTTAGACATGCTGTTCCCTCTGTCTGGAACTCTCTTTAGTTTCTCTCTTCACTAGCCTAAATCCTAATCCCCATTAGATATCATCTCCTCCAGGAAGGCTTCTCTGACCCCCCACATCTGGGTTGGGTATTCTTCTGATGTTCTCTTCATGGTGCAGTCATTCCTTGATGACATTTCTGTGGTGGTTGGACATCCACATTAGGCTGTGTTCCTTGAAGGCACAGGCTTCACTCTTCGGCAGAAGGGTCCCAAGTCCCTGGGACAATGATGCCCTGTGTTAGGAGATCAACCTACATCTACTGAATAAAAGTACAACAGATAGGCTAGGAACCATCTCTCCAAGTACGAAGGATGGGCGATGAGAGGGAAGTCGGTTGGAACCCTTTCAGGACCACGGAGAGTTCCTTGGCCACCAGCCACCACTAGCGTAGGGGTCGCCAGGTTTGTTTCTTTTTTTTCTGAGAGGCTCCGATTCTGGCCTGGATAAGATTCCCCAGACTGAATGTCAGCTGGTTTGACTGAGCGGCAATAACAGGGCAGAGGGGAGCAGGAGTCTCAGGACTGGCTAAGCTATCGCCTGGATGGAGCAGCAGCCCCAGGGACCCACAGTCAGTCACACTACATCTCCTACATAGTTTTTAACCAACACAAAGTTTTAAAAAATAGTTAGAGAGGCTATTGGAACCAGCACCAAATCTATGTGTTTTCTCGAATTATTGAACTAGAAAGAAATGAAAGCATCAAAATACTCTCTTTGTACCAGGCTCGAATTGAGCGGCCGCCTCATTCAGTCCATGTCTCGGCCTGACTACAATGATGAAGCGATGGAAGGGAGAGTGGATTGAAAGGGAGCGAGGCTCAGCGGGGAACCTCAGATTGCCATTCACAGACCACAGGGAGCCCAGAATGGGTCCGTGCTCACAAGGAGAGAAGAGAAACAAGATTGACAAGTGAAGAGACGGGGGAGGAAGAAGGGGGCAGGGCTGGAGTAGGCAGAGACACAAAGAGGTGCTCTCCTCCTCCATTCGGTACTGCCCAGAATACAGGCAGGACCCTGCCTGGTGTCAGCCTGGACCCCCAGAGATGGGTCCCTGCCCACCGCAGCTGGTCAGCTGGGGAGAGCCTGCAAAGGGACAGAGAAGTCAGAGCCATCAATGCCCCCACAGAAGAAGGTGCAGGCCACTGAGGAAACACAGTGCAGCAGGCAAAAGGAACAGCGTATGCAGACAGGAGGTGTGTGCGTGATGGCAAGGTTCCGAAGACAGCCCAGTAAGAAACAAAACCAGAAAAAAATGCTGAGGTCCCTGAATGTCAACAACACCAGTGTGGGAAGATCCCCTGCCTTGGGGCAGAACCTGATCTTAGATGGACTAAAGACCTTTTTCCCTCCTTGTTCAAAGGTGCATCTTGGGGACCAAATCCTGTGGCTAGAATTACACGTCTGTGCAACAGGCTGCCACAAGGCTGAGCAACCATCACCATTTAGGGAGTGGGCTGTGGCTAAAAGGGCAAAGAGAAACCGAGTTTTGGGAGTTCACTCCATAGCCAGACTCTGCCAGCCCTGGGCCTGTGGAACTGACAGCAGCTCCCTCTTCCATGCCTGCTGATGTGGGATGTGGTGTGCCCCAGCAGGTCTCAGCCGGAACCTGCAGAAGATGCTTCAAGGAGGAGAGGGAGTGTGAGAACGGCTGATGAGTCAAATCTCAAGGCAGTGGAGGGAGATGCCTGGCTCTTTTTGTCTTTTGCACAGCATTGGTTGGGCATTTTTTCTGTGTGCATGTTATACATGTTCACTGCCTGAATTCTCTCAATAGCTGTCAGAGATGGACACAGCTATTCACCCCAGAGCTCAGAGAGGCAAAGCAACTTGTCCAAGGCCACCCAGTGACAGAGATGGGGCTCTGACTTGGGTGGCCAGCTCTGGCACGTAGCAACAGAGTACATCAGCATGTTCCCCACCCAAATTCCCAGCTCCCCTTCATTTCTCCCCTTCTCCTCCAGCTCCTGGCCTTTGACCTTCACCAATACTAACCAGCCTGGCACTTAAGCAGGTTACCACCACTGTGAACTGGGCCTTACCTATGTTCTCAGTAGGCTGGGTTCCAGGCATTTGAGGTCTCAGCCATAGACTCTGCTGGGAACATGGAGGGCAGGGAGATCCTGCCCCACCTGGTGCCTCTGAATGAGCCAGGCATCCCTTGGAGGAAGTGACAGGCCAGCCCCAGGCATGCACTCCACTGGTATGTTCAGCCCCAACTCCTCTTCTTATCCCATTTGCCACCTTTTCTGGGTGCCACCCTCAGGCCATCCCCATCCCTGACTGGTGACTGCTCAAAACCCCCTTCTCTGCCTCTAATAGAGCATGTCAGGACCCAGCCTGTGACCCCACACCCTCTTAGAAGCAGGCTCTTCCTAGCACCTGTGCCAGTTGCTGGGGCAAGGCTGAGTTCAGTTCATGCAATCCTGACAATCACCCCATAATGCAGGTGGGGAAACTGAGGCAGGAAGCAGATACACAGACTGTGAGTGGCTGGACCCAGACACTAACCCCCAGCTGCCCGTTCTTAGAACCCTGCTGCCTCTCGGTGACATGTGAGTATGTCAATCTGAACATGCTTGAAATGAATGTTTGTCAATGATTATATCACTTACCAGGCACTTGCAAGTTCATTCATGCTCAATGATTCTTTGTTAAACAAACATTTGCTGGTGCCTGCTCTGTGCTAGGCCTTGTGCTGGGGACTAGGGGTGCAGTGATGGCTCAAACACAGCCCCTGCCTTCACAATCCACAGTCAAGGTAGCAGCAAATGAGGAAGTAGATACCTGCCACACTAAGAGATCAGCACCATGGGATACTATGGGAGCCCAGAGGAAACACCCATCCCACCTGGGGCTCCCCTCTCATGCACAAAGCCTGTTCTTGGGCAGTTGGGAGGGAAGTTGCAAGGCACGACCCCGTGCAGGAGGACTGAGTGCTCTGGCACTGGCCTCCGCTGCTGCCACACGGCAGGCTCACACAGTGAAAGCTAATTCTTCGGTTGTAATGACTGGAAGAATTGCTGGCTTTTGACTCCTGGCATAATTACCGTGAGACCTCCGTAGAGTAATTCACCAGATAATTATATGGTAGCAGGTGGGTGGGGGTGGGATTCTTCTCTGGAAGGTAAAGAGGTAGCATTTAATTTCAAGGGGGATGCCTAATCTTATAATTACTCAGTAAAGTCCTATATTCTCACCAACGTGATTCCCTGGGGCCAGCCCTGACCTTCAGAACCAAATAAAGCAGGGGCCATTCCCCAAAATGGAAATTAAGAGTGGGGACCTCAGGGACAATGAGGCATCCCCAGAGTGTCTTCACAGGTGAATTATCCTGGAGCCTTGGAATACGGCAGGGGGAAGGGGCAGAGCAGAAGGAAGAGCCTTATTTTCTACACTGGAGGCAGAACTGAACAGAGGGAGAAAATTCATCCCCAGGCAAGACTGTGGCTCAAAGTGTGGCAGTCCAGGCTGGCCACCCACCTCAGGGCCACTTAACCTCTCTGAGACACAGGTCCCATCTCAGTCGAACGGGGCTAAGCCTTACTGCCTATTATCTCTTATCACCAATAGTGCTGCCTAACAAACTACCCCAAGACACAGAGGATTTGCAAACCAGCTAGTGAAGTACTGCCCATGCTTCTTGGGTCAGCTGGCAGCTCGTCCTGAGCTGCGACTCATTCACATGGCAGGTGGTGTTGGGGCCATGTGTCTTTTGTCCTCCTGCAGGCTAGCCCAGGCTAGCTTCCATGGCAGCTGGGAGGTCCCAAGATCAAAGACTTCTTGAGGCCTAGGCTGGAAACCAGCACAGTGTCACTTGGCCACATTCTACTGCCCAAAGCGGGTCACAGAACAGTCCAGACACAAGGTGGAGCAATGGAATCCCCCTCTTCATGGGAGACTCTTCACCATGTGGCAAAGGTGTGAGGGCATAGGGAGGAATGAGGAGCTGGATCCATTTCTGTAATCAATCTACTACGACCTGCCGGGGGTTATTGCAATGAGATGAGATGCACACAGTAAGTGTTCAGTAACATGAAGCTCTGCTGGTTACTGAGAATGATCATAGTAAAAGGAACCTCGTGGCAGAGACAGGCATGGACTCCTGCTGCCGAATGTGCAGGCCACTGGCCTTCCCCCTGCGGAGACAGTGGTGCAGTGCAGATGCCCAGCACAGGCCTAGGGGCGGGCGGCCGAGAAGTAAGTTCCTGGGCTACCTGCCTCTGTCTTTAGTTCACTTCCCCTCTCGTAGCCTCTGTAACTGTGGTGCAGAAAGGAGATGATGCCATCCCACAAAGGCGGCTGAGGGTCAAAGCCACACATGGCACATGCAGAGCAGAAAGCAGCCCAGCGATGGTTGGTATTTCTGTCTTTTTAAATCCAAGCCACAACTGTCTAGAGGATTTTGTTTAGCTTTACTTCCTATTGTTTCTATCACAAGAAAAGTAGCTAATTCCATTTCATTTTTGAAATATTAAATCATTCTGTAACACAGAAATGCCTTTTCAAACTAGATGCTTCCTCATGGAGCTTAGGGTGTGTTCCCTGCCCTGCCAACCTTCCCCCACAAGCAGGACCATGTGGTGGGTCCCAGGTACCAACCCACAGCAGGTGAGTCTCAGCTCACGCTCCTTCTCCAACAGTCACTACTATTTTTTTTAATTAAATTGTTGTTAAACAAGTAATTATACACTCTCCTTTTGAACAATTAGAACATTACAGGTAAGGTAAAGTCCCCCGTTCACCACCCTAGTTTCAAATACCTTCCCCAGGCCCCACCCGGCACCAATGCCATCCTCACCTTCCCCAAAAACACCACGAACATCAGCACATGGTACTCTTCCAGTTCTTTTCCTATTAGCTTACATGCATATATACATGTGTATGTGCATGTATGTCTGTATATACATGTGCTGATATATATCTATTTCCATAGAAAGAATATGTTATTATTTTGTGCTTTGTCATAAATGGCGTATCATATACATTAACTTACAACATTCTTTTTCGCCTAAATTGTTAACTTCTTTCTCCATTGACACATGCAGATCGGGCACATTGTTTGTACATGTTGTGTAGTACTCTGCAGTGTGAATGGACCCGTTTCTAGCCATCCTGCAGTTGGTAGGAATAATACTTTACTGCAGCACTGTTCTAAACCAGTGTTTAGAGCCTGTACTAACTCCCAGAATCCCTCACATCAACCATGAGACAGGCACTATTCATGTTTCCATTTTGCAATTTTGGGGAAAGCAAGGCACAGTGAGGTTAAGTGAGTCATCCAAGGTCACATCAAAAATAAGTGGCAAGGCCAGGATTTGAGCCCAGGCAGTCCGGCTCCAGAGTCCCTGCTCTCACAGATAATACTACACTGCTTCCCACAGCATGTTTGTGTGGGTGGGGGGGGGGCAGTGTTTGTGTTGGTTTGCTTTGCCTGGCCATGTTAAGTCACCCCAAGTTCTCTTAGACCCAGAGTCCTTTGCTTGTCCATATATTTGAACTTGAGGTCAATCTACCATCAGAAGCCCCTCCTTTCGCTGCTCCGGCCCCAAAGTGCCCCTCCGCACACACCTGACGCCCTCTGTGGATCATTCTGGGCATCTTCCCAGAGATGCTGCAGACAGTGGGAAACCTCTTTCCCCTGGCTCTGACCCACCCCAGCTCATTTCCAGGCCCATGCCCAGGGGAGCAAAGAGCCCACAGTGTGCACTGTGGACCTTCCCTTCCCCTAAATCACCATGAGCACCCATCAGAATGCGAGGCCATCCCTGAGATTCGAGAAAAAATGAGCTCCTACGGGGAGCATTTTGCTGGCAGAGGAAGGGTGTCTGCCTGGCACTCAGAGGTCAGCGTAGTGGGTGGTCAGTGCAGTGTTTACTAACAGAAGGGGAAAGCCCTTTCTGAAGCATAGAGTGCCTTAGAGCCAACAAGTCCAACTCCCTGGAGAGCCAAGAGTGCATGCCAAGGCAGGATGGCAGAAGGCAAGGACACATTCTGGAAATTACAAGCTATTCAGTATTTGAAACAGAGTGCAGGGAGGAAGAAGAATATGAGATGGGGTGGGTGAGCACAGCTTCAATCAGAGAGGGCTTGAACTCCAGGCAATGAGGTTAGGCAGGGAGGAATGGGAGGGGAGTGGCGTGGGCAAAGGCCCGGAGGTGTGGCTGAGCACAAGCACTGAACAGGTTTAAGACTTTGAGGGATCTGAAGCGATGACACAGCCAAGACCTGCAGGTCAGCCTGCACCTGGGTGAGGGACCTTCACTCTCAGGGAGCCGTGTCAGCCTGTGAATAGGGATGCGAGCTGGCCAAGTGGGCTGGGGCAATTTCTCAAGAGGAACAGGCAGAGGCAGTTATTACTGCGCGGTAGTGCTGCCTGAGCGGGCTGAGCCGGGTCCCTTCCAGGGGGTCTCAGGGGAAAGATAACCAGCCAGCGCTTCTGCAGAGAGAGGCACACCATGCAGTGTGGACATCTTGCCCCTGTTTCTTCAGCTTCTAATCTTGGTTTTTCCTTGAGTGCAGCAGCTTATGGGGTGAGCTTGCCAGGGGCATGTGAGAATAGACTCTACCCTTGAACAGTGCTCTGCTGTCAGTCGGTGGAGCCTGCCGGCAAACTCGGTGGGATGTCCTCGCCAGACCCAGTCACTCCTCAAGTGCCACCCCTGTTGCTCCCAGTAGCCTATGTCTAGCAGAAAGGGAACCACCCCTTAGTCGTTCCCTAGCAATCAGAGGGTATGTGGTTCTAGCATACAGCAGGTACTTAATTACTTCAAAAGTGCCCCAAAACAACAGTACCATTGCACAGGCCACAGCTGAGCCTGGTACACACTGTTTTGAGGTGTCACGGAGCTCAGCCCCAGTCAGCATGGGGAGTTGTCAGGGCCAGCTCTCACTTTCCCCAGGTCAAAAGCATTACCAATCCACTAAGTCAGTGTCAGCTTCATGAAGACACAGGCAGGGTCTCTTGATCATCCAAGCCCATGCTAGGTATCTTGTGTGGGATTCCTCCAGAGGCAGATCCTAAGATAAGGATTCAAGTGCAAATCGCTTATATGGGAGCCCAGGTAGCACCAGTTGGGAATGGGGACTGAGACAAAGAAGGGAAGGAAACCCGTGCTGTGCAGCCTCAGCCAAGACACCTAACCTCTTTGAGCTTTGTCTCCTCAGTAAAACGGAGTGCAGTTATACCTCCCTGGGAGGATCGGTGTGAGGATCAAGGAAGTGACTGGCAAAAGCAAGGTGGGTCCGAGTGGATGGGGTGCAATAGGGCCCCTAGGGATCCAAGGTTGGCCAAGGACCCTAGAGAAGGACTTACCTGCACCCATGTTTGCAAGCCCTCAGGTTGGTGTCCCACTGCCAGGTCTGTCTTCAGCCCTGATAGTCCCCAGTACCCCAGCCCTGCCTATCTGCTCTGCCCTGGGGCTCCAGGCTGGCCCAAGCACCTGACCTTCCTTTTGGACCCCTGAGACCTCTAGGTACCACCCAGTAGATAGCTGGGGTGGGCAGGGCTTTTCCTTTGAGCTCTGCTGGCCTCTTAAAGTCCCACGTGGGTAAAGGTTCGCCAGTCCATGCCATCCAAACCAGAAGTATCTCAAGAGCCCCACCCCGTTGCTCCTGGCAGGGAGGCTGAGTACACCTGAGTAGAGGCCCACGCTACGGGGCTGGAACTCCAGGGTCCGGCTGAAACCCTGGGCCATCAGAGAGTGGATGCTGCTTGGACCCTTGTCAGTTGTCCTGTAACCTTGGGAAACTTCTCCAAGCCCATCTGGGGTCCCTTGAAACCTCTGTAAAATGGGCCCAATAGCGGTGTCTGCCCCTTTGGTTGTGAGGGGGGCAGCTGGGGTCACCCATGTGAAGGGCCTGAGCCTGAGGTAAGTGCTTAGTGAATGCTGCAGCACTAGGTTGAAAGGAGCAGCCAGGAGTCCAGGCTACAGGGGCTGAGGGGTGCAGGCACAGGTGTCTCCAAGGGAAAGTGAGGATGGCCCCAAGGCCAACTTCACCAGGAGGCATAGGGACCCCTGCTCAGCGGGATTCAGGGTGGTGTCCTTATACCCATGATGCTCCAAGTCACCTGATGACAGGACCCAACCAGGGGCACAGCCAGTGACCAGGTGATGAGAGCTGAGGAAGCAGGATGGGGTTCAGGGCCCCATGCAGGACTGGCCTCCCAGATACGTTCTTCCGGCAATACTGTTAGAAGTGATATATATCTGGCATTTCTAGTCCTTTACATAATGGCCTCACTAGTCCTCCAACAGCCCCACAAGGTAGAGCCTAGTATCAGTCCCACATTCCAGACAAGGAAACTGAGGCACAAAGAGGCTCTTGCCTCATCCAGGCAGTGGAGGGGATTCATCCCACTGAGTCCAGCGCCAGCCTGGCTCCCATCCACTGCTTTAGAGCACCTTGTCTTCAGGCACAGAGGTGAGGGGGCTGAAGGGAGTTCCTAGAGCTGGAGGACAAGTGTAGCCGGCCACTACTCAGAAGAACCCCCACTGCCTTGGCCTAGGCCCACTACAGGTGCCACCTCCTCCCTGATCCCCCCACCAGGCACATTCTCCTCCCATCCCCAGGTACGTTCTCCTGCCCTCGTCTTTCCCTGACCTGAACTCTCACCTAGGCCAACTCTTCCTGCCTGATCTGGGTCCTTGAATTTGGGCACAAGGACATGGGGTTCCTGGCCAGGGAGGGCAGAGGAGAGAATCATAAGTGCCATCTGCCTCCCCTTCCTCCTGGGGCCTGCCTGGGCCAGACTCCCTTAGCCAGCTCTGGCTTCAAACCTGGGATCTCCCAGCCCCACCCCCGCCCGCCTGCTGCAGGCAGGCCTGGCCGCCCTGATGCAGTGGGGGGTGGTGTAGGCTGCTTCCTTCCAGGGCTTCAGCTTGCACATCAAACCCGTGCTCATTAAGAAGCACGGCGAG